>JAOBAT010068527.1:0-22566 GCA_026413305.1 Hydrozoanthus tunicans | reverse complement strand
CATCTGTCGCCAATGTAATCGACTGCAAGTCACTCGCCACAAAGTAGATATCAAGGCGTTCGGTGTAGATTTCCCACTCTTCGGCGTTACCAGAGAAAAATTATATTTTCCCAAACGTAGCACTCATGGTTCTTGATGATCCTCGTCGCCAGTTGTTATGTACTCCGGTTGTAAAGTAAGCAATAAAGAGAGAAACGACTCTGAACACAACAAAACTAAACTGTAATCGCCATCTTGCAATTGCACGTGTCTCACAACAAACATGCGGGGGGTCCCATGATAAGCCTCAGGGCCATTACGTAATCCAATATATAACAAGATCAACTCATGGTTTTTACCCATTGAGTTCCTGCCAGTCTGAGTTCTCAGTCTTCAATGAGTCATTTCTAAATCGGGCACGGGTGGGTATTGTAAGAACTTATCAACTTTGGAGCTGAATGGGTTTTTCTGACCTGCTGGACATAAGTGCATTGCTCTGTGATTCCTTGCAGCGATTTTGATTTTTAAACAGCGCGCTGTGTATTGTACGTGTCGCGTGCCATGTTGCAATGTTGTTCTACCGTGATATATGTTGTGTATGCCGTGTTGCTAATTGGCATATCGTGCTGTGTGTTATGCGTGCCGTATTGCCGTGTTGTGTGCGCTGTGTTGCTGTTTTATGTTGATAGTATCGGTTTATTTACTTCAAATCTAACGTGGTATTCTGATATATATATCTAATATATATAAATAAATCTTGTTACGAACTTCACAACAGCTGCTTGGGACACGAGGTTTTAAACTGTTACAATTCGGCCTTAAATTGGTTAGTTTCTTCCTTCTGGTTTCTTTGACTAGACTGTTTTGAAGTTGTTCATTGTTTCTTATTCAGTCTGGCAGTTTTGGCAAACGTCTTGTTATGTTGGAATTTGAATGAACAAAGAAGACAGAATTATAGAAGTGGAATCAGTTCGCAACCGAAAAGTACACAGACAAAACTTGTCTTCACTAAACACTATCATTGGTTTAGTAACTTTCAAATACGACGCTCGTTTAAATTCTGAGATCTGACCAATATTGAATATTGAGAAGAACATCGTAACCTACAATAGATTAAGATATACCGTAGGTACAAAGCGAACTAAAGATTTTTAAAACTTTTTCAACCAACTAGCTGTTGCCTTCAGTATCTTGAATCCGTGTTCTATGCCATAACTATGCTGCTTTGTGCTACGTTAGTACATTATTCGTGAAGTTTTAAATATATTGAAGAACTGGCTCAATAAATTTGACATTAGTCGATTAAAATTAGACATATGTTTAGTTTTTTTTTTGAGGAAATTTATCAAAAACCAAATTAAGAAAAAAGGCGTCTCTTATGTATCAGTGGAGTCGTTACAAGGTGGTATCATATGGAATAATGATTCTTGTATTTTAAAATTTAGAGAAATCAGAACACAGTGGAAATCAAACTATGTTAGGATATAGAAATTGGTGTGACACATACGTATAACACAGAAGCTACCCGTGTCAGGTTCTTGACGAGACTTTTGAAAGACTGAAGACAATGAATATCTTTTCAGTATTGAATGTAGCATGTGCTCAATAGCAACTAATGAGAGAAAGGAGAACTTCCTCGTCCGAGGTCCCTAAAGCTGTGACTTGCGCGGCCAAGCCGGATAGCCAAAAGAGCGCGTGTTGCTGATACTTCAGACATATCGAATCAATATCTCATGTTTACTCCAATTTTGAACAATTGCAGACGTGGCTGAATATGTTATTCAAGTTTAAAATAACAAAACAGTTATTCAAAACAGATTCTAAAACTGTATGCACTTCAGCAATTGGTTTCGGCTCAATCAAATCCTGTACCAATTGTAAAACAATTTAGGAGGAGCGACCTACTATTGAAGTGAGCACAGTAACTGAACAACGTTATTAAAGTATTTAAAGAAAATAACTGATGGAAACCGTTTTTAGATTTGAACTATTTGCGGCACACGCAATATCATTCGAATTCAACGCATTATATATGAGAACTCGAGCTTCATGGCTGCCTAAGCGCCCTAGCTCGATTGGCTATTCTATTCTAGGGAGCCCGTACCAACAAATGTTCATGTCTACCATTTAGTTACAATTTCTCGAAAGTATCAGTTTCTCTAGAAGATATCTGTTTGGTATCATAATTGCAAAACCAGCCAAGAAAAGACTCTATAACAAAACTGTTAACTTTACGAAAGGTACAAATAAGGAATTAACGGAGGAACAGTTTTCGTAACGTTGATACTAACCTACAGACCCGGCCAAAATACCTCGCATTTAGTGCTTGGTTAAGTAGGGATCAATTCCAGACTGTGTTGTCATTTTTCGCATCTTTTGTTCGAGCGAGTTGTGCCCAAGAGGCGAGTCGCAGAACCAGATGTTGTCAAGCGCGAGATTGAATTTCAAATCAAATAAATATTAAAACTAAACACCTCGAAATACGTTCACAACAAATTTTGTTGATCTTTTTGTGTTTTCGGGAAGTGCCGCATTATTTTTTTCTAAAATTTCAGCTTCACTGACACCTTATGGAAACAGCGACGCCGTCTTGTTTTCCCGATTGCTAATCAGTGAATATCCTGGATGTTCATTGTTTAGGGAACCAATCAGAGCGCACGAAAAACACTGTTCGCTGGTTGGACATACGCTAACGGTGGGCATATACCAAGACGTGAAGCGTCGAGGTATAGTATCGAAGGCTAGACATCGACCCTGAGGGGGATAGATGTTTTAGTAGGGATAAAATGAACTTCATTTTTTAAAGAAAGGACAAAATTTTTTTTTTCTATTTCTAGCACGCGCGCTTCGTGTTCAATTGGTTTTTTTAGAGTTACATTCTTCAGGGTTTTTTGAAGAACATAAATGTCGTGGATTTTGAGCAAATCTTGAAAGAAATATTTTGACCTAACCATTAAAACCAAAAAGCCAAATTTTGTTGTCCTTTTTGTGTTTTCTGGAATGGTTCTTCGTTTAAAGCAATAATTTCCTCGTCTATAACTAATGGGTAACGCGACGCCATTTTGACTACCGACTCAAAATCAACTAATAGTCATGGATATTGCGAGATACGAGAGCCAATCAGAGAAAGCGAAAATGGATATTGGTTGCTTTGGTAAATACTAAAGCGTTTTATTTTAATTCTTGAAGCGCTCATCTTACAATATACGCTGCCCCCGGGTCCATTACTATGATTATGTTTTTGTGAGTTAAAAGCATCATTGTATGGGGGAAGGGGGAACTCGTGAGAAAATTTAATATACAAAATTTTAAAAGTCTCAACTAACTTGGCCCAGGTAGTTTACAATCTTCACTACTCTTGGGTAATCGAAAATTCCAACAGGTTTTACAACCCATCTATAGGACCGTGAGAGCCTAAGGTTTAACGTTCTTGTCCGTGAAGACGCGAAGGTCTAACCGTTTGCAGAGGTTAAGGCAAAGACAGCACCTTCTCCTCAGTTGTTTAAAAACCTTGATAGAGTGTCAGACAACAAGAATCGAACCCGGGCCTCCCGCACGATAGACTGTGGCTTACCTACTGAGACAGCAAGGCGGCGGTTTCTAATGCTAATAGTGAATTTTTCGAGCTGAAAAAATATATTTGATGGAGTCTAGCTCTGGCTCATCGTGGTAGCCTTATCATGTTCTATCCGTTGAACTCATTTCTCACGTTCTCTGTAGTTTTTGCCTTTTTGCTGGAAGATTAGAAACTACAGAGAACGTGGGAAATGAGTAGAACGGCTAGAACATTATGGAAAATTGACTCAGTTCTTTACACCTTGCCAAAGTTTGTCTTGCTCAAATTAGATAACTTTTAAGTCGACCTATACAGGCTTCTCCAAACTTGTTTGTTCTCTGCAAAGTTAAGTTGCGAGTGACCAAGTTTAACTGTAAGAAAAACTAAAAACAAGGGATGGGAAATTAAGGTTGTCGACTCCTGGTAGCCAAAACTCTCACTCACCGACAAGACGCGTTTTCTGACCCTTTTAATAAACGTTGTTCTTTCTAACCGGCTAAGAAAAGCACTGAATAGCTACAACCTTGTGTGGCATACCACAACCTTTGAAAGCAACGCCTTGGGTTTAGTTAGTGTTTCAATAGTTTATAAGCGAGGCATTTGGGTCAAATACATCAACTCCAATATGTGCTTTTTATGGAGCTTTTAGAGCGATAATGTATGCCGTGTAAGAGCACAACCTGTTATCGTTCCTAGAATTCGCTTGAAACATTGCAGTTGGAAAAGCTACCCAGTCTAAACCCATATCTGATTTATTTAGTAGTTCTTTACAGTAGCGGAACTCGCCTGGGTATCAAAATTTATCTGTTTCATCGTCTGAAAGATGAAGTCAAATATTGCAAACAAAAGCTGGACAATCCTGCGTAAATCGGGACGGTTGGACAGTCTGATCGATCGACCCTTTATAAATGAACACACGAACAACACAACCATTGTTCACTGTTTTCTTTTAATATAAAGTATTTTTTCTTCCTTATAACTTTTTCTTGTTTCCATGGTTACCGTTAGTGACCATTATATTGATATTCATATTTAAACGTCCATTTTCAGCAATGACGCGAATAGTAAATTTATATAATAATATTAAAAGTCGTATTTTCTTAATATTTATATAAAAACTTTTAGTTAATTTTTGGAAAATAGTTCTTTCTTAGATAAAGATATGACTGGAACAAAAAACCCTAAGTAATATATACATTCTTAAATAACGCTCTCTTAATTTTGGTCGTTTCTGTCTAAGTTCAAGCAGCTCTTAATTATCATTCCAATAGGATACCATACCGGCAATAGGATGATATTCCAATGGGATACCACACTGAGCAGGACACCATATTGACAATAGTATAATGTTACAGTGGAATACCATGGTAATAGGATACTATATTGTTAATAGGATGATACTCCAATGAAATATCATATTAGCAAGATACCTTAGTGGCAATAGGATGACAATCCCATGGGATACCACAATAGCAGAATACAAAATTGACCATACGAGGATACTTCAATGGAATACCATAGTGGCAGAATAAATTATTGGCAATAGATTGATCATTCAATAGGATACCATAGTGACAGTAGGATGATAACTACCTCTATCGAGTGGAAAACTGTAAAAATAAGTAATACAATTACTCCACTTATAAACCTACTTTTTACATAAAGCTTATTTGATGGCTGATTATCTTTGCGCTACAAAATATCTTACTGTGTTCACTTTTCAAAAAGTACTTATAAAATATTTTGATCGTTAACAAGTTCAGTTTTGCATTTAAAAGTGAAGCCGTTTTTTTCTTCCCGATTTCTAAGAAGAAGTAGTCGTTCTGTTGTGGTTCCGACTCAGGTAAACTTGTTTCCAGGCCTTGCCTCAAGCAGACGGAAAACGACCTGGGAGCAATTTGTCTTTGAATAATCAAGAGACAGCATGCAGCTTTGGAGTTTCATGTCAATCTAACTAAACAATAACAGACCGCTAGTTTTTTGTTAGACTACAAACGGCAGGTCGTGCTTGTTATTCACTCTTTGAAGCGCCACACGCCTTCCTCTGTGCCTCTGGCAATGGAATGTTTTTCACAACACAGCTTGGCCGATACACTCCGAAGCTCATCTCAGTCTCCAGAATTTTCTATAAACAATACTCCCTTACTTCTTCCGTTCTGCAGCTCTCCATGCAACACTCTTCGTGTATGTTAAAAGGCCCTTGGCCATCTTTGGCGCTTCGCTTGGATCGATGAAGGAAGCTAGTCGCCGCAGCTTTTTTCAAAACTGCTTTAAACCCTATGGATGAAATGAACAACGTTACAGACCGCACAAAATATTGTGTTAAGCTTGTTATAATAATGATTTTAGAAGAATGATGACTTAGAGGCTATGTAATGAACAAACGGACAGACAGACAAAATTTTAGGCAGATCAAACAAACGCATGGTACAAAGAAATAACGAAATTCTCGAGGGTTTTACGAGTACAAGCAAAACTATAACTAAAGCTATATTTACATAATTGAAGAAAGGTAGCTACTCATATAGAGAATATTACATGACCCCTCGAGATGCGAATTTCATCTTTTAGTGCTACAAGTTTCTCTCACGAGTGAGCGAGTTCCATTTATTTTGTAAATATTGATGAAATTCCTACATAAAAGACAACTTTTTGTAATTGGCTATTTATGTTAGTAACCATGGCGACACCAATATCCTCGCACATGAAAGATAAAAATAGTATCTTCACTGCGCGCGATGAAGATATGTTTTTTAGTAATCATATAAAAGAAAATTCCTCGTGTTTCATCAGTATCTACATAGTAAAAACAGGTAGATAAATAGGAGTTGGAAGGTTTGATAATGTGCCTAGTTATGACAATTATGTCATTCTAACCTCTTCGAACAGCGCGCTTTCTTCTTGAATGTACGTTTCCATGGCCGCATATGTAGTGATAAGCAACATAAATACTGTCTCCGCACAAATGTCCCAAATCCAATGGTAACTGATCAACTTCATTAACTTTGCGATAAATTTGACAGTTGACCGCTGACCACATCACTGCTACCAGTAGTAACAATAGCGTTCCTTGTTTCATCTGCGTTTAAGAAAAGCAATGTTAGCATAAGACATCAAGGTCATAATCAGGTTTCTATATATTATTTATTACGTTGCAAGTCAAACTCCTTATTGGGCCAATAATCAAATTCTGTGCGCTGATTGGCCGAAAATCGGTCCAATAACTTCCCATACAGAACCGCCAACATTTGAACCAATTTCTTGCTAACGCAAGCGCACAGAGATAATAATTTCTTCTCTTAACCTGATCTAAAACTGAAGTCATGTAGCAGCTGTCTTAGTAACCTCGTTTGCTCGGTCTGTTCAGGAAAATGAAAGCCTGAAAATTTTCCCGGACAGACCGAGCAAACGAGGTTGTTAATCAATCAATCATTTTATCGGCCCTACTGAAGTTTCCTAAAACTGAATTACCGGGTGTTCACATACAACTAGAGGAAAGACAAGAAGAAAACCAACACGTGATTTGTAGGAAATTTTGGCTAATTGTGACAAACTTGTTCCTTCTATCCGTTTTTCGACGGACGGGGTGTGAGACTGACCGGATAGTAAGTTCTAGTGGTGCTAATTTTTGGTAAGTCGTCTGAAAATGCCAGAAAGAGTTCAAGCCTTAATTACTTGTGTTTATTTTGTGTATGCATATATGTAGAAACTCATACTCGCTGTTTTAATTCATTGTAACGATAAGTAGACTGTAAGAAAGTACAATTTTAAAAGAGCACTCAGTCTTCTCGAGCCACCTCGCCTGGACTAGCACTGACGGTGGCCGGTATCAATGTAAATATTTCAAAGAACAATTATGCATAAAGTTGTTTCTTTGTTTCTTTTTTTTTAGCAAAGTTTTAAGATATATGTATATACTGTTAGAATATGGGTTTGAGAGACTCACAAATGCTGTGAAATATATTAATCACTGTTTTAACATATCCTACCTCCCGGCCTCGTGTTCGACATTTAATACGCGTCTGATCCAAGTTAACACGAGTTTCGAAATGAAGAAAATGTATCAAGTGAAACGCAAGCGTAACGCTGTAATAGAATCGTCATGCGAATGCATTGATCTGTCCTCCCGATTCGTTTCGTCATTCAGGGTTGGCGTCACAGCGTAATACATCAAAGAGTGTATGTGTGCGTGTGTGTGAGTGTAATAGGCCTTATGCATGTTTACGTCAAACACCACCAAGACTCGCTTTTGAATCACAAAAGTGTGAGTATTTCATAATTCAAATCCCAAAGCAACCACAAATGAAAAGAACTCCTTCGTAAACACGGTTTGCAAGTGCAAAATGCTCACACCTGTTTCTTGAATTGAGGCTTGGGGGTGAAACTGACTAGTTTGACGTCAAATGCATAAGGCCTATTGTTGTTAGTGACAGTTTACTAAAGATTTGCTGGTTTGGGAGTGCATGGAGTTGGCGGTCATTAAGCAAGCCCTTCACATTCCTACGAGAACTGAGTTGTAAATATACTAGAAATCTTTGGTATTCCCACATCAAAGAAAATTTCAAGCGAAGGTGAACTAGTATAAATAAGCCCAGTAAATATTCATTTGTATGCTGTGAACATATTGGTTGCATCCGACTTAATTCTATTCAACAAACCTATTAAGCAAGAATCTACGTATTTTAGTGGGAGTAGTTCTTCCTTAGTTTCAGACCACAAAAAAAAATTAGAATTAATGTTATTAAGAAATAGGTCTTAACGCATTTTTTATTGAAAAGTCGAGTCGATATGAAACGGTTCACCAAGTTCACTAAAACATTGTCAAGTGCGGATCAGTTGCCCTGTACGCCAATCATCCCTTCGTGCGTCCAATCATATACAGCGAAAGTTTTTCCTTCGAAAGCCACTCATTGTCAAAGTATTTCTTTACGCTAGTTTGACTCTAAACTATTTAAGCCAACGGAGTGAGCATAATTAAATATATCACATTCAACTTTTGTAAGGTAATTTTACTTGGTTTAAATCTACAGTCATTAAAAACTTAAGTGCAGTGACTATATTTTGGAACTCATATAAACAGAAATGAGGTATCTTACAGTGAACTGAATTGAGTCACAAAATTACGTTTTGAATAGGGCTTTTTTTCGAAATAGGTTTTGCAGTCATGGTTAGGAAAATACAAAACTCAAACGTGACAGTTGAAACTGCGATGTATTACACAGCAAAATAATTTGCTACTTTTTATCAAATCAAGGCGAAACAAAAGGGACTATTCACACTAGAAGTTTCGAGTCAATATCAATGCCGATATTGGCTATTGGAACAAGGTTAAGAATACTTCAGGAAAGTACTATTTAACATAATTGTTTTAAGACGCCGAACGTTCGGCATATAATAATATACCAAAGGAAGCTCTTGTTTCTCTTTCTATTTTCCCACCTGACTGTGGAATCAATTGTTTATTTTTCAATATTTATCAGTAAAACAGATCGCTTTTTACTTTTGAGTTGAAAAGCTCATAATCTTGCGCGTTATCAAATTTAAGTGAAATAAAAATAATCAAAAGCAAACATTTGATTAGTGCTAGGGAAACGCTCTTTTAAAAGACATTGATTCATCAATACCATTTTTACTTAAAACCTCTGTTGATAAGAAAATAATAGAAAAAACATTTTTTTGGATTAAGTCGTGTTTAATGAAGCGACGATACTTGAATACAGCGAAAACAGGGTTTGGATTTTAATGCCTATATCCCATTTACCATTTTTGTTTTCAATTGTCTTTCAAAACTTGACACAGCATTTTTTTAAATAGATTTAACTAACTTTAGATCAGTTACTTATTGGTTGTTAGGGCCCTAGGAATATTAACCAGGAACTGAATGCGTTGGTCACTCAATCAAACAGTTATTGTGACCAATATGAAAACACCCATCATTTTTGTCCGCAACTGGGCTTCGAAATGCCACGATCACTTGTTTCGTGACTTCAACAAGTACAAAGCACTTCACAAAACTTTATCAAACTTGTTCAACTTGTTTACTTGGGGTGAACGTGTTCCTTAATCAAAGTTTACACTGTTGGCTCAAACAAGCTCTGAGAAATTACTCATTTATGGTAAACACCGTTTGCGCTAATCTTCATGCAGGCTTTCATGTGGATAAAACATGATAAAAAGAGTTCCTTAACGACTTTAAAATGTTCTACTGAAACAACTTACGCAATAGCTCGAACGGTAAAAAGGTAAAATCTACAAAAAGTTTTACGGTTTCCACGCGTTGAAATTTAAAATACATTTACGTTTCGCCTTCCCTTGTGAATCATTCGGATGAAGCCTTCCACGCACAAGAAAAGGCAAAATGTAAATTTATTTCTAAGTTTTAATGCATGAAAACCGTAAAAGTTTTTGTAGGTTTTATCTTTTTACTATTTGAGCTATTGTGTAAGTTGTTTCAGTAGAGCATTTTAAAGTCATTAGGGAACTCTTTTTATCATGTTTCATCCACGCGAAAGCCTGCATGAAGATTAGCGCAAACGGTGTTTACCATAAATGAGTAATTTCTCAGAGCTTGTTTGAGCCAACAGTGTAAATGTTTATTACCTTAAAAGATGTTACTGAGCTCTTACACTGCAATATCAAGTATATCGTCATTTATTTTAAATGAGACAGTTTTGATTATCATAAAATGTCGTTTTTGCAAACGCCTCATCAGAAATGCGACTAGTAAGTGTGGAATTGCCAACTGTTGTTTTTCTTCACGTAAACTGCACGAATTAGAATTGTTTTTTATACCACAGTTAAAGTCATGGGAAAATAATGCTCAATAACAAATTAACTACACTGAATTGACAATTTATACTTTGTTCTATGGAAGGAAAAAATCAGAGTTTTTATGAGATGTTATTGTTAATCCGCTTTTTAAAGAAATAATTCTCTTTTTAAATCCTCTTTTTTACGAAATGGACTTAAAAGCCTACTTCTTTCCCTAGCTCAATCCTATGTATACAATAAAGCTAAGGTTGACAAGCTAAGCAACGTGTTTTTGTTTAGGTAACAACTTTGTCAACGTTATTGAAATAAACCTTTATACATGATCTACAAATGGACTGAACCAACCACTGTGTTGAGAAAATGAACTAAACTTGCAAAACTGACTAGTTCGACTTGTAATGTGTGCGTTATTGCTCCTACTTCCTTTTCTAAAATCGTTAAAACTTTACCTTAGTGATTAATGAAGATCTCAGTACCTCTGTGATCGTTGATAAGTGGTAAACTTGAAGTAGTACCTAACCAGGAATATGATAGCAAAAAGCAAAAGCTATCAAAAGACGGTAATCAACTCGTGTTTTGTGCTGTTTTTGTCTTGTCTTGCTTCCTTGGAATACTCCAAGCGAAATTGTTTATGATCTCCAGAGATGCGAATTAAATGACTCACTGCTATGAAGTCCGAGTCTTTTTATTGCCTACCAAAGATCTAAAACATGTGAAGTATTTTGTTCTATTTTTATCAGAGTTAATTTTGAGCAATATAAATATCCGCGTGAGGCCGCGTCGAATCATAAAATATATCGAACCACCAATGCAAACGTTTGACTTCAACATTTGATATGGTTATCGTGCCTGAATGCCCTCGGGTCGTTAAAATTTTATTGTGGTTTAAAAGACATTTAGAAGTGTTAGAGAGCTGGTGTGGTTTCATCAGGTAACTATGACTCTCTCGGCTTTAAACCCTTAAATCGCATAATAAACATCGTCTTTGCCGTTACGCAAGTTACACGCGTCATTGGTGGCTTATTACATGTTATAATCTAGACATCTTTGTAATAATAGCTATTTAAGTCATATTATCATGAATACTATACATTATTACTAGTTTCATTGAGAACTGTATGACATTATTCTTAGCCTCAACCATGAAAGTTTTTCTGAAGTAAAGAAGCTGGCAAATGTTGAACACTTGATAATTTAAAACTTTACTTCATACCTTTAAATATTGTGCGAAGGCACTATATATAGTAGTTTGTCATGCATAAAACAATTTAACAGCCTTTACAACCACGGGTGAAAATTGTGAAATCAAAAACTGTGGAGAAGACTTAACCACAGCAAGCTATCTTACTAAGCTATGCATTAAATGGATTCCAAACTTCATTTCAAAGGGAGTTTCTATGGTGTTTTGAAAAGGAGAACTTACAGCCTGCTTGTAGCAGAGAGTATGAAGATTCCGGCACCTTATTTGAGCACATTAAAGCACTGCAGCTCGCTCAGTTAAGGAAAAACCAATACACTCGTTTTTCCCAGTCGATATAATTTCGTGGCTCGTCTATAGTCGTTTTTGCCTTAAAAAGACGACAAGGTTTAAATATAAACCAGGCTATTCATAGCGCCTAGTATACTAGTCCTTGCACTATATTTACATACTCTATGCATAGTCATACCGTGTGTGGAATTTGTGCAGCATCTGTGTGTTTAAGAAAACTCTTGCAGCAGCTGAGGTAATAGTTTGTCGTAGGATACCGGGGATATCGCCAGCGTATCACCCACAAAAACTGTCCACAAACCTTATCCCCATAACCCTCATCAATTTCCTAAACACCAAAAAGTTTGTATATACACTTTATTATTGTTTTAGAACAGTACACTCAAGTTGTGAACTGTTTGTCAACCGGACTCTGAACTTTGCCAAAACAAAAAAACAAGCAGGAATGTTGAGCTTGTCGAATTAAGCTAATCAATTATGAAAGGTTGATAAACGGGCTCACATTTAACTTAATTAGTACATTTCAAAGAGTGCTTTTCAAGCTGCAATGAATCATCGTATGGCATTTCGTTTGCAACTTAGAGTTTTGTTTTCGCATTGTCAACGTTATAAAAGTCTTGAGCTTTTAAATGGCGCAAAACGTTCCACCGCTACACTATCTGTTGTATAAACGGTTCTTAATAAAGTCACAGTTTTAACACATTCTGAAATACAGCCATTGTAATTGACAGAGTCGTAATTTGGCAATTTCTCATGCTCCAGAGTGAAAAAGCCCTCAAGCGAACCTCAAGCGATACGAGGCGCCGCCCTCAGTTACAATATACTTTACATCCTGGAAATGTTCATAAATATACAGTCAACAAAACTAAACAACCTTTATACGGAATTGAAATAAAGAAACATCAGAAATTTCGGTAATCAAGTCAAACCGAATGAGGGTTTCAAATTACGATCTAACGGCGCATTATTTTCGTGTTAAGCTTAACTGGAGTGCGACTAAAAACGACGTTTGAAATCACATCAAGCCAGATTCGTGTAGATTGACTTCCTTTGTCGTGTTACACGACTGTGGTTCGACATGCAGGTCTCAAACGTCGTATTTTAGTCACACTTCAGTTGAGTTTGACACGACGAGAAAGGGCCTGAGGCTCACTTGCTAATTCGTCCAGCCTTATCGCGAAGAATGGTAAATTAACATGGCTAAAGCAACTCAGAAAATCTCAAACGCAAGAAACACGACGAGAGTGATAAAATTAATTTACCGAATGATTTTGTGTCGTCATTTTTTGTACCTAAAACAATATTTAGAATGAGTTGATTAGACCTATCGTATATGTTATATTATGGAAATGTTTGCCAACTTTGTTTATCAAGCTATAAGAAATTGACTCAATAACTACAAAGCGTCTTTAAAACTTCTTTGCTATATATGAATAACTATTGTAAAATAAACCAAATAGTACACACGCTCTGATTAGCCGAAAAACCGTTAAACAAACACTGTTTTCATTCACTCTTGTTCTTCTTTTAGCTTTATTTTGTTAGCAAAATGGTTTCTAGTTTACATCACTTAAGCTAATATCGTGTTCTCGCGTGCTAATATCGTGTTCTCGCGTGCTAATATCGTGCTCTCACGCGCTTACTGCGTGTTTATTTCGGGTTACGTAAGCACAGAAATCATTTTGTAATAGTGTCAGTAAAAGTTCTCTCAGTTGTTGTGTCCTTAAAAGGTAATGTACAATCGTTCTAATCTTCCGGTACAATTGGTACTGACTAAAACTTAGATTTCGGAAAAACTAAATGGAACTGACTAAAGATAACTCTAAGGTTCGACTCCCTGTCGTAAATATTTTTTACAAGCACATTCGGTCCACTTTAAAAACTAGTAGTTTCTGGCTTGAGCGAGGGGGTGGGGGAGCATGTTACAGAAGCCCAGAAGGATCACCTACTGTTCTGATTTTTTACTTTAAATTCATTTGATTTTTACTTTAGTTTTTGCTTGAAGTTTGCTTTGATTTTGCTTTGATTTTTGCTTTTGACTTTCGCTTTTTATTAATTTTATGCCTTTGACTTTCGCTCATTCAGTCATTTCTCACTTGTAAAAAAAGTCCTTCCTAACTAATTAAAACTATCAAAGTATCTGATTGTAACAGTTGGTCCTGAAAAATAAAAGAGAGCAAAACACTGTAATACAGACAGCCACGTCTGAGATTAGACCAACAAACTATTTTTTATCAGTATCAGCAACCACACTTCATAATCATTTAAAAAATTAACTTGCTAAGTTATCAACCTTCGAAAATTCTAGGCTTGTGTCGATGTTTTTAGGAGTTTTGAAACATGGATCTAGTACTAGTGACAGCAACACAGCACTCAATGCATTTCGGGCCGGGTGACGTCAGTTCTCGTATCGTAAAAGGAAAAAACGCCAGACATTTTGCTATTAGAGCGAAGTTAACAATAAACTTTGCTGCCGAAGACATAGCATCAAATCGACATTATTAAGATTACATGAATAACTCGTTGGATACACACAATTTTGACGTTGAATTATTTAAAAATCTTCTTATTGAGCAGTAGCATGTTTCATCAACAAAGATGTGGTTTTCAACAAAATTACTCCTCTAAGCGAACGCGTTGATATATAATTCAATTACTGTTTCATACACCTTACATTTTTCTCTCTGCCTAACAACAAAATTTCATCTCACGCATGGAATTACATTAAGGAATAGTTCTAGAAATTTGAAGGAATAAATGAGTATTTAATAAAAAATAAATAAAAAAAGAGCTGGACGTGACAACTTCACAATCGAAAATTCTAAAAGTTGTTGTGTAGGGTTGAACTTCAACCCTATCGAATTTGAATTAACTTTTGTAAGTTTTGACTTTAAAAAACGTTTAAAAAAAACCTTGATGAATCAGAGAACGTTTGGTACCTAAAACAAATCGACACGCAATTGCTCTAACAAGTTGAGAATTATCAGTTTCGTGACCAAATAAAAGACAAGCACTCTTACGAAGCCGCCAATTAGCTTCTTTTTGCTTTGATATCATCGAGTTAGGTAGCCAGCTTAATGAAAAATAAATTTCCTTTTTTTCTTACCGACATCAAATCATCGCTTTGTTTCATGTTCATTGTTTTTCAGAAGTCTTTCCCCTCCCACCCTTTGACAGATGTCATATGTCACATGACGTCGATCGACTGTCAGTCACGAATGGCTGCGCTTTGTGTGGTATGTAAGTTACTCGTATAAGCACGCGTTTGGCCAGTAAGTTCTTGCTTATATAACGGCCTACATCACTTCAGTTCTTTTAGAATTTCACTGTTTGACAGGACTGTTAATTGATAAATTTACAATAGAAAGCATTCCTTCTAACTTCACAATAAGTTAGGAGTCTAACTGTACACTTTGCTAACGTTTTCTTTACCACACATAGTTAAAGTGTATTATCAGACCTTGGTCCCAAAATCATAGTCTTTCTATCTGCGAAAACCTTTACCTGAACCTGTAAAAATATCTTTAAGAAGCAGTAAAACAGAATTCGAGAGTTGAAGTTCTCAAGTGTATCTCAGTTTCTGTGTTATGTTAACCACGAGTCTTTTATTCATGTTTCGAACTTGATTCAAAACCCGAGTGGTGTAGGGTGACTGGATTTCATCGAGGTTAATCCGTCTATTGACTCGTTGTTGACCTGTTTGCCTGGTTACACTTTCCTATGAGAGTCTTCTCTGACATTATCGTGCAAAAATGTACTTTGGCACAAGGAAAAGAGATAAATTACGTAATGCTATGTTATCAACGTGTTAAACTTAAGTAAGAACAAGTTGTTCCTTGAAAACTGATGGAAGTTCTATATAGTAAATAAATAGTTCTGATCAACAGATTCTAACTAAAAGAGCACCCGAGTACCTAACCAAAATTCAAAACACTAGAAACTCTACTTAAGGTTTAGAAGGGCTCTAATCTTTTCTATCTGATAAAGGTGAACTTCAGCTATTGTAAATTAGAGCAGACTTAATTCTCAACTAACCACTCCTGTGTAATAACTACGCTGCAAAAACTCATGACCAAATATCTAGCAAACAACGGATCGTTTCTGACAATTGCTGTTCGATTCTAGAGTTTTGCAAAAGAGAAACAGACATTCTTCATCTCAAGTATTTTGACTGCGAAAGAGAATTTGCTAGGGTGACAGGTTGTTAGCTTCTCTTTACAAAAAACCAAGAGAAATGTGCTTAAGCTGACGAAAGCGTCACTCAAAACTTCAGTCGCTCTTGAGTCTGCTGAGTGTTTTGTTTTAATCTAGTTCTGCTTTGTTGTATTCATCACAAAGGCCATCAAAGCAATATAAAGGTAATTGAACTAGGACGAACTGAAAAAAAATCAAGCATATAAACATTGTCAACGAAGATGCTTCGTGCGACTACGGACTAGTGAAACCGCCGAGTAAAAAATGAAACCTTGAACTAAAGGTTAAAAACAGTGAAAAAAAAAAACATTGAAAAACTGAGGTAAAATTCAACGCTACAAACCAAACACTTTGGGCCACAACTGAAAAAGTACTCTCAAACTGACCGGGAAACGAGCCGCAAAAACTGTTTCATTTATTTGGCTATACCCGCAATAATTAAAACGCATCGTTTACTTGTTAAATGGAGTGTGTTTTATTCTCTAAAACCCATAAAAGTTGCTCTTATTAGATAAAGACACAAGGCAACAACAAACCAATGAACAGAAAATGTGGTTTTGAAGCCGGCATGAAAACTACACCTACCGCAAAAAAAAACACAAACAAAAATCATACGCGAGAATTCATGAAGAATCGAGAAGAAAAATCTGGCCATACTCAGTGTCCTTACATGTATATGAGTCATGTGGTTCTAGCCAAAGTTTTTTCAACTCAATGTTCTTTTAAATTTTTCAGTTTCTTTAAATGTTTTGTTCAAATTTTTACATACTTAGTAAAATTGACGTTAACAAAGGGAAACTGAAAAAGGAACAATCAAGTATTCGTTACTCACGCACAAACAAATTTACCTTCTCTTTTTGAATACCGTGATGTTGTCTTTTTGTTCTTGAACCACTCCACTGAATTGTTAACTTGACCGTCACTTAGTTTTACTGCCTCTGGAATTTACTGAACTGAGTCACATGTGCTAGGATGATCTGGGCAGAGTTTGTGGGACTTTCGCCAAAAAATCGATTAAATAGGTTTGTACGTAATAAGAGATTGCGGATTGTATTGATGGACAAACAAACTTAGTTGGAGGATTCTTAGCGTAGATTAAAAAAGCTCAAGGTTGTCAGAAAGATAATTGAATTTGGCTACATGAATTAGCTCCACTCTCTCTCTGACGGTGTTGATTGATCTCTGAGAGTCAAAACCGACAGCATACCTGAGCTTCAAAAAGTACGCTAAACTTTCTAAGCATTAACAACGTCAGCTCACAAACAAACTTGTTTAAGGTAATATCTTCAGGCTTAGTTTTTTATTCCCTAAACATCTTAAGGCTTGGGTTTCAAGGGTTTTCGAAAAATAATATTTGAGTTGAGTGGCGATTTCGAGATCACGCACTATCGTGGCAGAAACGATTGACGAATTCCAATAAGAATAGTTGATTTAATAAACTTTCAATATAAACAAACCTCAAAGAGAGTATGACACAAAACCACTGTAGTGTTCATCAACAAATATGTGGTTTATGCAGCAGTCAACATTAAAATGCTTGCTTCAATCTCTAAGCCAAGCCGTTAATATCTCCGAATCAACCACCATCAATTAATGAGTAATGTTTCATACACCTTACATATACTGTTTTCTCTCTGCTTAAAAACAAAATTTCATCCCATGCATGGGATTACCTTAAAAATTGTTCTAGGAGTTTGAAGAATAAAGGAGTTTATTTGATAAATGAGATAAAAACGAGAAATTTTTTTGAGCTTGACGTGACAATTTCACAATCAAAAATTCGAAAATTGTTGTGTGGGGTTGTACGTGCCTAAGTGAATGTGTCCTGCTTTTTTTACAAAACAGATAAATTAAAAAGCGATAATACGACAGCAGTAATGCCCGTCAATGCTTCAATTATTTTACTCTCTTTTCAGTCTAGGAAAGATGAGAAATCGTGATAACGTTTTATGAGTTGTAAGGTGAACAGATTTTAACGCATTCAGTACCAGACAACTATCAACATCCTTACACAACCATATACAAAGCAAAACACCCGGTAATGAGAAAATGAGATTTGATCAGACAAAATTAACTGCTAAAGATGAAAAGCAAAATTTTTCCAATTTTGTTCATTGAAAATATGGGCTCTGGTTGGGAGAATTTAACATTACAATTTCGACTGAATGGGAATCTTCTGGCAGTCTTCAACCTCTCGAGCCGGAGTCAGTCGGACGGCCATTAAAGTCTGATCACTTAACATCGCTCTGACAATTGTCTTGCAAACACAAGATAAATCGTTGAAGTTACACGGAAAAAAACTGTTGCTGTGTTACGGTGACTTTGCTGTCAGACGTTCATCGGCGGCGGAAGCAAAAAATTATTGGGGGGGGGAGGCACAGTGTAAATTTTAGTTGTACGTTTGTTTTAAGATCTGAAACTACTGTTCAAATGTTGTTGTGATTAACCGAAGATTATTGAGCCTACCCCTCCCCCAAATCAAATTATTTGACCCCCCCTCCCTCTGGTTCGGCCGCCCATGGTGTTAGGGTAAAGAAACTGGTGTAATGGAGCTATGGGAGAGAGCTGTAGTGACTGAGTGAGAACGGGGGAGGGGAGGGGGAGAGATGTGTGCTAATTATCATTCATTCCATTCCTCTGATCTAGTATACACTAAAAGGTAATGTTTCAAGCCCATCTATAGTATATATCATTGTCGGGTCAACAAGCCAAATACACTGAGCTCAGTGATTTCACACAGACCGGTACTTGAACTAGAGTGACTAACCAGCAAATGGCGAACATAACTCGACTCGATGAACATCCCTGAAAAAACGGGACAACGTATATACAAATATGGACGAACCTTGCCACTTGTTTATATCTCATTCGTTATTGACAAATGCTATTGACAGGGTGTAAAAACAAACTTTTTCATGAGTTTCCGTTACTTAACGATTTGATGCAAGAAATAAATGCCGCATGAAATCTTGAGCTTTTTTGAACGCTTTTTCCTACTTCTTAGCCTAACGTATAACGTGTGTTTTGTTGTTTCTGAACCGACAATAAACTTTCAAAAACTACGTGAAAAAACAGTTTACCCCACTTTTCTAGCTTCCTAGTTGTTTTGTATAGATAACATAGTATATTCAGAAACCTTCTAACATTCTTTTCACTGAAATGCTATCTTCAATTGTGTTGCTAAACAAATACAAAAACAATATAGTTTGTTTGTATCTAAATTTTTACATATTTTAGATATTGATTTCTAATTAAGGAAAAAAAGAACAGATTATACTGGCAGTCTAAAAATAGTTTCTATAAACTAATCGAGTCAGTACTGCTTAAAATTTCAATTCTTATATCAAATCTTCTCTTGATTTCAGTGAATGTTTAACGGCGGTCTGGTATCAAATTTATTTCAAGTGTAGTGAAAACGACTTTCAAACGGTGGTATGTCTGTAACTTTTGCCAGGTAATAGTATCTTAGCCGCCTCCTCATTCGTGATAAGGCACACGTCTTCTGTTGTTTTTGCATCGCGTGAGATTGTTAAGTGGCCGAACTGAGTAAATAAAAACTAAACACAGGAAAGCGGCCAATTAACAGTTGTCACGACATGCGGTTTAATTGGGTAGGAAGTGGGTTCGAGGATCGGGTACCATTTCAATTGATTCATCACGTTCGCGATTTCGACAGCCTGTAGGATAACGGCTCAACACAGTTTGTTTGCAATGTATGTGCTTTTATCTTACAAGAAATTCATAAGAGCACTGAGGCTCAGGTTGACCAACGTTTAAGAACACGCTGAGACTGTAGGTTAAAACTTATCAAGCTTCGACGGGTACGATACAGAAATGAGTCGCTGCGGTTTTTTTTCTTCATTGCTTCAAATTATACGCCATGCACGTACTGTATACATACCGAAGTTTGTAGTTCCTTATAATTTCAGTGTTTTTCAATGCATTTATTGCAATACTATTCAATTTAAACCACACATAGAATAAGAACATTTTAAGATGATTCGAGGCTAAAATCGCCGAAAAATTAAGACAAATGAGCCTTTGTCAAATTTTCTGGTTCTTACAGGAAAGAAAGTGTGTAGTTGTTTCATCATTAACCTAAGATTCAAATAAGGCGGAAAAGTTACAGGCAAACTAATTGTTAGTTATTCAGTTATTTTCTTGTGGAAGTCAGTTGAAAAGAGTGAAAACTATTTTGTGAAACATCATTTGGTTGCGTTGATCATTTGCTTGTAATGAATCATAGCGAAATCTTACACTTGTATAGGGAAAATTTGAGGGCTCGTGATTTAAAATCTCATCAATAGATTGGAATGCTTTGGCTGCGGGTTGCGGTCACATCTTGTGGTGAGGTGTTTTGCATCTGTAGTGTACGACCGGACGGGCGTACTGAGTAGGCCACTGGGGCACTTTCCTGTTTGTGAATGGAGCCAGCAGCTCAATGAATATGACGGAAAATTGACAATCCGGTTCAGAATGAAGGAAAAAAAACAACCACTGACCTAGTCAGCTCCCCCGGCCGGATAATTGTTGAAACCAAACCTTTTTGTTCTTGATCTTTTTAGTGATCGTACACGCGTTTTTATATAAGAAGAATTTTATAAAAACAACGATTAGTTCAAACTTGCCAAACTTTAAGAACAATTGAAGAACAAAAGTCGAGCTGTACTGCGTAGCTCAGTTGGTTAGAGCGACGTAGATCTGTTTCGTAGGTCGTGGGTTCGAATCCCACCGAGGTCAGAGATTTTTCTCTTTCCAATGTGTGGGTTTGTGGGGTTCTTTGTTGAAGCTGTAGATCAGCGAACTTGGATTGCACCCGGTTGCAGTGTAAGGCCTCACTCGAATCTAAACTGATATGTTGTGTTACACATATACCACTAAAGGATATTAGTAAACTAAATTGAAATTGAAAATTTACTGGCCCTGAAAAGCGTGTTATTGATCGGGAAGTTGTTGTTTTGATGTGATCCGCTCTGCAT
Organism: Hydrozoanthus tunicans; assembly: GCA_026413305.1. NCBI lineage: Eukaryota > Metazoa > Cnidaria > Anthozoa > Zoantharia > Hydrozoanthidae > Hydrozoanthus > Hydrozoanthus tunicans. The sequence continues at coordinate 1,598 of JAOBAT010068527.1, read as the reverse complement.
GGTTACTGTTCACTTGCATTTAGTTCTGTTTACTGATCCACTGTAATCTTAAAAGGTTCTTTCTTGTTTATAAGAGTATCCGTTTAAGCAAACATAAAGGCTAAAAACAAGGATTCGAAACTAAAGAACATGCTATGTGAACATAGCGAAGCTGAGGAATCAAGACATCACTAGCTTTCTGTGACCGGTAGAGAACAATGATGCATGCATGCTATAAATACGTATACAAACTAACAAAGGCTTTTTTGTTGCCGGATCGCGGTAAAGATCGATGGCGTTTCCTGTATAGGCCAACATCTACATGATGAATAAATATAGACCAACATATGTATGTTTTAAGGCTATTTGAAGCTGCAACTCTCAAAATATTCTACTAAAAACATCTAGTCTTGATGTCAAAAAATTTACAGTATCTATTGTTTACAAAACGCAACTTGTACGTACAAAAATGCCCAGCTTTTTCGTAAGTACTAGCACTGTGGTCCTATTTTTGAATGCTAAAAACGGAAAAAAAAGAAACCTGATATTTGCGAACGCGGTTTAAGAGGATATAATCGCATTGTACTACTCATCCTAAATTCAATTAAACAAGAAATGAGCTAGTCTTGTTCATAATAACTGGAAAACTCTAGCCCGCTCTTCTTTCATTCAAAATGGTGAAGTGAACAGTTCTTTATTGGTTAAGATTTTCGGGAACTTAGAATCGCGTCAAGTTAGTGAAATATACACTGTCTTTTCAAGAAACTCAATTATTTCACAAAATTAAATCCCCACATTTCCGATTTTAATTTGCCTTGTTATAAAAAAATCATTCTTCGTTTTCCTTATCAGCATTGTATTGTTAAATAAAACGTTAAGTATGCGAAATTATGGTTCAACTACAACCAAACATTTGATTCAGTGATTCAGGGCAATCCGCAAAGATAGTTAATTCTATGATTGATGTAGCCCTAACAAAAACAGGGAAAAATTAAAATCGAACATTACACTGATCAGTAAATTTATATCTCGAAATTTTGACAACTTAATGATTGTACCAGAACTTGAAAAAATAATAAACGGGGGTAGGGGGTCCTAGTAAGCCCGCGGGGTTGAAGAAGAAACCGAAAACATAATAAGCGTGTCCCGGGACGTATTTCTGGCACCTGAGAGTAACTGCAAACCTCTAAAAGTCTAATTAGCAACTAGTATGGCCATACATGGTCGTCAGTTGGCTGAAGGTAAATTCAACCATTTCTGTTGTGCAATAGTTGGCTCAAAATCAAACGTGACAGGTACTAAGACAAAGGTTAATCTAACATTTACGCTGCAGTTCAAATTGTTCACTCAATACTGCGTTCTAGCGCTTTAATACCTGATGATGCTCAAATTTTGAAGCAAAACGGAAGAAGCCATAAAAAGAAATTAAAAAACCGAGGAGAACAACGGCGAGAAGAAAGAACGCCCGAGTTGGGGGGGGGAACTTATACTCCCAACTTTTTAGGACAAGGATGCTTGTCGGAAAATTTCAATGGAACCTCTTAGAGGTACCAGCCAACATTTCAATCAATTTAATGAATCAAAAGATAACAGTATCAAATATTTTCCATATATTCCCC
>JAOBAT010068516.1:0-19117 GCA_026413305.1 Hydrozoanthus tunicans | reverse complement strand
ATTAATTCTTATTAATGGCATTTTATCCAAGACCTTTATCCTGCTAGCATAGCATAGAAATATAATCACTTTATTGGGAAAACAAGTCCAGAGTCAGTTTCAGCACATGAATAATATTCAAACTACAAAAACTCATTAAGATTGGCCACAATTAGACGTAGATATGAAGATTTGTTACTGGATTTAATTTTTTAATGAATATTGGGGTGATGCCCACCCAGCCTCATTTCCATGTTTTCCCCATACATTTCTCTGTAATAATAAGAGCAGAAGATCATGTTTGACATATTTGCATTAATTTTTGGGAAATGTTTTCAAAATCTTGTAATTCTGTTAATATTGATGTGCTGAATTTTATGCTGGCCATAGTTTTTTTTGATATGTTCAATATATGTTTGCAAGAAAAGGGTCACAAAATGTAACTTTTGTTATCTTATGTGCAAAAATAGTGAGACCCATTTATAATGTACACTAAGAAAATGAAAATTTGTACTGACATAGGGAAATGTGTTTAAATATTCCATGAGTATGCTTGTTAGGTTTTTTTGGTCTGAAATAAAAACCTTATCATCATGCTAAAAAGGGTTCTTATGGACAAATCATTGTTGTTAACAATTATAGGATCTAGTAATAAAAATGAACAGGAAGAAAAGAGCAGTTTTGTTTCATTAATTTAAACAAGCTGTCCAGAAACTTTAAACTTTATATGTTACTTTTTAGTGGTAACAGGTAAATGCACTCAAAATATGATCAGCCATAATTGTGGAAAGGATAGTTCCTAACTGCAACTGTTATATGTATTAAAAAGCTGGCAGACCACTGTGCTAATAAAAAAGAGTTAACTTTAAAGAAAACATAACAAAAGTGGTATTCTACTTTGCTCTGTAAGTAAACTAAAATTCGTTCAAACAATGTCAATTAAACCTCATAACACAACAAACATTCTTAGTAAATGTACTTCAAGAAAAATAAAACTTTTTCTTCATTTATTTTTTAATAACTTGCTTCAAGACAGAAGTTTTAAAACTTTCAAAGCAAAATAAAAGAAAATCTAACTCAACTACAACTACCCTATCCTTCAGTTCTCAAACAGAACATCTTGGTGAGAAATTAGTGATTCTACAGCTACCCGCTGAAACTTTAACTCTGCCAGAGCCTCTAGTGATTCTGATTCAGGTCTCATTAGAGTGGGGCCAAACACAATGGACAGGTTTTCTTCATTCATCATGTTCTTGTCTTTAAATTTTGCAACTCTGAAAAAGAGCCATTAAAGTGGTTTATACAAACTTTGTGATCAAAATACCTAGTATATGAAATGTTGTCCTTGGGAAAGTCTACCAACAGCAACTTCTGGTTCAGATAATTTTAAAATTGTTTAATTCAGATAATTTTAAAAATTGTTTTCAAGCCAAGTAGCCCATTCAGGCTAGCACTTTTTTCCACAGTGCTATAAGGTAAGGAGAGTCTTCGACTTCCCCTGGACAGGACGCTAATCCAATGCATGTTAGCCCCAGCATAAACTTGTACTCATTTAAAAATACAGCTGGGTTGAGTGGAACAAGTCATGTAAAGTTTCTTGCTCAAGGACACAACATAGTGGTCTGACTTGAGTTTGAACTTGAGACCCCAGGAGTACAAGTGGAACATACTAGCTCCTCTATTACCTGTTTATGGTCCTATGTGGGAGGAGGGGATGAAAAGGATGGGTTTGGAAAGGGATGGTGTGGATACTGACAAAAGGAGAGCAGCCATCACCATGTTGGGAAGAAAGCATGTTTTTATCTAACAAATTCATTTTATCACTTGAACTGGTAAACAGCAAGTTTCCACAGCCAAGTTTTAGATCAACTGAGTGGCAGAGTCCATTAGCACACTCTTGTTTTAACTTAAATTTTAGACAGTAACCAATTTCTTGTCATACATACCTATACAAATGACCCATTAGATATTTTAATGTCTCGTAGTGTGCCTGTGGTAGTTTAGACAAGGCTTCAGATAATGCCTCTGTCCTCTGGAATTTGTCCTCGATTTCTAAAAGTTTTGATGAAGAGAGTTGAGTAGACGTGAAAAAAAACAATAAATTTAACACTTTAACTACTACTTACAAGTAAAGGTGTGCATCCAGAAAATTCTGGCCAAGATTAGAGGCAAATCCCTAAGTACTGTAATACACTTGCATTTTTCTTCCTTTGTACACTACAGTAAGTACTTTAAATGAACTAATAAATGCCTGGGGCATCTATTAAATTTTGGGGACTCATTAAATAGATATTGGAGGGGGGCATTAAATAGATATTTGGTGTTTAGTAGAGAGAGGCACTAAATTCGCTTAAAGTCCCAATCAAGCTTAAATTTTTATTTTTTGGATTAAAACTGTTGTCATCTGTGAACTCGAAATTTGAACAACCAAAGAAAATTTCTGTACATAAGTATGCTTATTATTCAAAAAAAGATCGGAAAGTAATTTTTGACTGAGCAGGCTGGGAACTGGTAACCTGTGACGTAGCAGCAGCGAGTTAAGTGGTTTTTGTTTAAAAAAAATTAATTTATTTTTATTTCAAACAATTTCAAGGGAATAATTCATTGATTAAATTGATTAATGATATGACTATTGTATCCAGAATTGAATTTTTTGAGATAAAAAAGATTTTCTCTGCTTCTTTATGCCTTGTGCTACGTCATATGTATTTTGCTACATCATCATTGCATGCTTTAAGTCTAAAAATGTAACAGGAACTACGAGAAAAGGTTTTATTTTTGAAAATTACTTTTATTAAAGGGTTCTAATTTTCATCTGGAGAAAAGCACTATCCTTACTATGAACTTGAGGTTGTTCAAGATGCAATTTGCAAGCCACATGCGATCTGCTAACCAAGCAAGCAAGAAGCAAAATAATTTGTGTTTTCTTCAATTGGTTTTTGAGACAAACCTCTGGCTGTGTTTATTGTACATGGGGCATTTGTTAGAGGGGAGTATCTAATATAAACTTCACACCTCAGGAGATACGAAGGGGGGGGGGGCATTTATTAGATCATTAATGACACTGTATTTAACTATAACATAAAAAGAAAAACTTGCTAAAAATGTACAACCCTACACTGTTGTTTTTAGCCCTACTTACTTGCTGCATCAATAAACGTGCCGTATGATTCATAGGTGATGAGTGGAATTGGAAGTAGACGGAAGTACAACTTTATTGCTCCGCTGATAATGTTAATGTCACTATAGGCATCCGGTCCTACATTCACTGCCTCCCCATCTAGTGATAAAATATTCAGCCTGAAATTAGAACCTGTTTCAAACCTGAACAAGAATCATCATCTAATGATTTCTCAAAGGGAACCTGCACTTCAAAATTGGTTTTTGATATGTATAATTTTAAAATCAATATGGGATTCCAAAAAATTAATTTACTTTCTAGTTTTACAATTTTCTTACAAATATTCTGCAAAAATGAGTAAAGAAAACACTGTGTTACACTGCCATCACAACTCCAAATGTCAAAAGAATAATTAATTTTAGTAAAATCATACTAGTGGTCTATCATGAATGCTGCATTCTGATTGACTATGCTACTCATAGGCTATTAGTGATAGCCTTCGAGTAGCAATTGCAAGTGATCATATTTGTCGTAAAGATTAAAAAATTAATTTTAGAGCTTTAAAAAAATATTTTTTACTTCGGATTTTTGACCAACTAGTATGATTTTACTAAAACTAGGCTATTGACTTCTAGCCCATTTGGATTTGAGGGATAATTGTTAAATATTGCCTTGTTCTGACTGTTTTATTGCTTGCACTTTTCATAAAATTATCCAGCAAAGAATAAAAAACGTTTTCCTTTTCTGGATTCCTAAGCAGACGGTCTCATAAGAAAGGAATTTGATTTGCAGTGAAGGTTTCCTTCAAAAGCATCGGAGTATTTCTATCAATAAGAAGAACAACAGGCCAACCAATAAAGATCATATTAAAAATAAAAAAACTCAGCTTTATCTAAAGACTGAGCAAGATGCAGCTAAGCAAAATAAATTGAAGTTCTTAAAAACTAAATCAAAGATTTCCCTGTCTGTGGAGAATTTTCCTGGGCAAACCGAACATGTTCCATGTTTGGTCAACTCTCACATTAAACATTATCCCTATGACTGATTTGCTGCTTACCTAGTATATGATCTTGAACTATAACAACTTGAGAAAAATTTTGTATGGCAGAACACAATTAAAAAACCATCACTCATTTAATGAGTAAATTAAGCTTTGGTCCTTACAAATTGCAGTAAAATAAAAATATTGAGGTGAAGTTAAAGAGACTTGCCTTTATCAAATGAGTTGCGTAAGGCATCAATATCATCAGCAAATCCTGAAATTCGATATATACCTTCTGACTCCAGACCTTAAGTAAAAAAAGTAAATGAACTGTTTAAAAACCGACAATAACCAACAATTAAGAAAAACCCACTGAATAACTGGTTTCAAGGACAAAAGCACACAGGATCAATTAATGCACTTTGAGGACGTCAAATGAAAAGTTTCTATTTTAGAAGAATAAGTTTAGGAACTCACTGTAAAGTGTCACTAAAACATGTATAAACACTGTAAAAAATGTACTATACCTCTTTTTTCAACTTCTTTAATACAAATGTCAACAACAAAAGGCCTTTTGATGTTATGAAGTTTCACCAATGTGGTCAAGTCTACTCCAAAAGCTGGGAAAAAATAGAAAACATGCCATTACACTATATAAGTATTATAAATGATTATTCCAGACCAGAAGACAGCTAGGTGGAAGGGGGAGAGGGGGGTCAAAAAGCACTGCCTAATTACAAGCTTTTAAACAAATCATGCGGTTAAATCACATTTGAGCAGCCTCAGCACTGAACCAATCAGTTATCAATCAATCAATCATACCAATCTTGCTGTCTGGCATGTAGGCCAACAGCAACAAAGGCACTCTGCTCTTGTCTGTTCTGGGCCAGCATCTGAATGGTCCCCCATTTGTGATGGAGGGCAGTGAGCTCCCCGTCCACAGTTCAAAGCCAAGTTTTCTTTGGTTGCCCTCTCTTCAACTTCCCCTCAGGTGTCCAATGGTGACCTGTGCGAGTGATGTTGTTGGGCTCTTTTCTCACCAGAACCAATCAGTTATGTAAGATTTATTAACACTGAGTTCCAAGATCACTTACTTCTTTTGATGTATTTTTTGTCTGGCTGACACTGAGGGGGGACAACCGGAGCACACTGCTTATGGGCGTTCATTCCACAGTCTGAGAGTATGAAAAATAATTTTGTTACTAAAAGGTAAGATACTCACACCCAGCAGTGCCATAACAACCTCATTCTTTTTTTGAGGGGAGATGGGGACTTGAAAATATAATATTGCAGCCCCCCGGAACATAACATGTTGTATCAAATAGACAAGTATGATTTTACCATAGTTAGTGTTGTCCTCCAGTGACATATGAGAGAATACAACATATAAATTCAAGTAAGGCCATACCACTGGAACAGGGTATAATCCAAGTGTCGCTGATCTACAGCATTAACATCCACACAAAGGAAAGAGAAAAAATCTCTGACCTCAATGGGATTGGAACCCACAACCTACGAAACAGATCTACGTCACTCTAACCAACTGAGCTATGGGGCCAGCTGGGAGTTTGGTCGTAGGATTTAAGGACAGTACGGCTTTGCCCAAGCTTAGAAATAACCATAAAGGTTGTCCTTCAGTGGCATATGAGAGAATACAACACATAAATTCAAGTAAGACCTTACCACAGGGTATAATCCAAGTGTCACTGATCTATGTACGATTTTAGCAACCAATAACCTAGACAAAAAACTCTATCCAACACAAAAACTATTTTTAACTTGGTAGTAATTTACAGAACTAGAAAACCTACCTTGGCATTTCATCCCCTGCTGAGTCAAACCCCACATAAAGTTTCGACAAAAATCACACCAATGGGGACCCTTGAAGTTGTTCATCTGTTGACACATTGAAACACTCAATATTAACATCTCATAAACTTAAAAAAAAGACCAAATGCAAAATAATATTTATGTTCCAGTGAAAAGTTATTAAAAAATTAGGAGACTTTAAAAAAACTGATCAAAAGTCACTCATGAGTATTTTGTGCACATTTGGTGTCTTCAATAATATTTTTCACAGTTTACAAAACAGCAAGATGTTTCCTGCATTTGTCACTGCCAATGTCAAAAATAGCCTCATTTGGGTAAAACAGCTTTAATACCATTAGAGTTCCAAAAGTAATGGCCCCTGTTACTTTCAGAACTTGCAGGCAAAATTGAAGGAGCCAAAACTATCAGGGAGCCATGCATGATTTTCAAGTAGGTTAAAAAAACAACTAACTCAAAACAGTCTTAGACAAAGAGGTCACACATAGAACTATTACAAAATTCAAAAGTTATTTCTTTTAGGCATGTTCCTACAATATAACCAGATGAACAAAGAGTGAACACCTTGATCAGTTTGCTGGGTGGTATGGTTGGGTTTTGCAGAAAAATTTTACTCTACACAGTCACCATTATCACATAAATCTCAAATCAAATAAAGAAAAAATATGAGAATAACAACAACCTTAAAATTGTGCTGTTTTTCACACGTAGATGGTTTGAAGCTCGGCCTTCTGGTAGCTCCCCCACTACTGCTATACTTCCGGCTCTGAAGAAAGAGACAGAATAATTTTTATACAAGTGGAATTAAGGTTCTTTAACAATGAATTGAATGCTTCAAGATGCATATGACAACGTTGGGGTAGCAGTAGACCCCAAGTTTGAGAACCAAAATGCTGGTCATATGTGTTGGTGCTTCTACTCCCTCCCCCCCTCTCCCCCCCAGGGTCTCTTCATATTGGGCATGCCCCCAGACCGGCCCCTGTAGAAAGCTTGCACCTCTGGCACGTATTGGGTTGTGCTATGCATGAGCTTAGCCCTGCCAATTTGAAAACATGCTCTCTGCCAATCCTTGCTCATATTAGACTGAGTCATAGCATATAATGGCCTTCTGGCACCTTTAGAGACTGCAAATTGTACACAATGTCATAAATTTGGTATTTTCATACCTTGATGATACAGGGACTGACAAAAACTTGGAGTAAAACAAAACAAATAGTTTGAGCCCTGTTTACATATTTGTAAACTGACAATACTATTCTATACTTGTTTATTCTATGCTACAATCCTCAATTAAATGACTTTCACTGATTTGAATATTCACTAAGTAAATACTCAAATCAGTGAAAGTCATTTAATTGAGAATTGTGACTTGACCACTGCAATTTACTTAAAAAAACTTATTCTTTCTGCCAAAAAGTACAAATTGTTTCTACTAATAACTTATATTACAATTTACTAAGTGAGTGGGTAGCGCTTTTGTTTGCTCCTGACTGGTTTCTGTAACTCAGCTAACAAACCCTTTATTGTTCAATTTGTTAAGGCAGGCCAAAATCAAATGGTCTTATGTTTAATTGAATGGAAATCAAATATAGACAAATTAACTTTTAATTGCAGAGTAAATGAATGAATAAGCTGTATTTGCAACAAAACCATGAAAATGTACCTGAGTGACAAATGTGTGCTTTTCCGAACAGTTGAGTACTTAGTTTTACAAATTACTGATGAAAACGAACTATCAATTTACAAAACATTACAAATACTAAAACAGATATTTATAATGACTATTAACAGAGAAAACACTAACAAGCTTAAAAATAATTTGCTTTGAATTGTACTGATAAAGGAGAAAAGAAGCTAATTTCTTGTGCACTTCTTGTTACTTTTTAAACCACTGATCAAAAATGTTTTTGAACCGTGAAAGTGAAGAACTACTACGTATGAAAACACATTTCTGTTGTACAATTATTCATACTGTCTATTAAGGGTTAAACCAAATGAAGTTGTAACAAGAACTTTACCAAATAAAGAAACGCAGTGGCACCATAATAACAGGCAGATTCCACTGCCCCCACAACTGAATCCAACATTTCGAGTTCTAACAATGTCGTGTTCCAGTCTTGCAGTATTTAAAAACACATCAATTTAAGAATTTAAAATAACTGTTTTAACAGCAGAAAAAAAGACCAAACACAATGACTGCTCATAATTGAGGTCACTGAAACTAGTAAATTATTTACAACAAAGAAATTTGCATATTATATCAAAATCAATTAAACTTTACCACTTGGCTGCCACTGTCTACAGAAGACACTGATATATCTATGTTTAAACACTTGATAGAAAAGAAAACAATCCTTTTATAACTTCCTAAACTGATGGTTACTTTTACTGCTGTTGGTTTTATACTCCAAACATTCAAAACTGAAACACAAACAGTCAATCATACACCATGATCACAAGACCTGTTGACTGGGATCTGTGATTCATTTGGATTTCAAAAATAAACTTACTTCAACAAACTATCATATCTATTTAAGTAAAATGAAAATAAAGTTTAAAGACAATTTAGTTGTACAAGATTGTCAGCAATAACAGGAAATAAGATCAGGTAACTAATTAATGTTGTAATATTGTACTACACAAGCAAACTAACTTAAAACCATACATGGTAATCTTTACTAAAATAATAGAGATTAAAGTGAGGAAGCCATCATTGAAACAAAACCTGCAGACATTAGTGAAACAAAAATTTTACATAATATATAATATGCAGTTTTTTTCCAATTGCACAAGCATCAGTGACCCATTTTGGGTGCAGGAAAGACTTGCATAATGTCAGCATGGAAAAATATCAATTTATTTTTATCTATTTGGAAAGCCACACTGACTTGTTTAGTACAGATAAATTGAGTTGTGTTTTACCACCTAAAAATCATTGAATTTGAATAGGGAGGGGGAGGGGAAAGAAATGCCTTGACTTAAGAGGGAGGAGTGACAGGGAGAGAAGAAAGCAGTTGTGACAAAAGAGGAGGGGTGAGAAAAGAGAATGGAGGAGAGGAGATACTGCAATAGTCTATATAAAATTAGCAAGAGCTGTAACAAGCTTTATGTAGTTCCAGATTGGAATAGAGAAACCATATTGAAAAGTGCTTTCTGAAAGTCTAATTCAAACTGAATCAAATAATATTACAAGAAAAAACAAACCTTATTCAACAGTACTGTACTTTCAGTTTTCCAATAGTTCAATCTAACATTAACTGATACATAACAGTGCTGAGATCTACATTACAGTAGGATTAAATTTTACTAAGCAAGCATAGCTTTGGGATAAATATATATGGTACTGGAACAAATTGCCAGAATGGTGGTATTGTAACTACAGTAACAGTAAGGTTGATTGAAAGTACAAATCAACTAGATTCACCTCAAAATTACCATAAACTAATAATGTAGACATGACGATCTTGTCCTTTTCTGCTAGGTTATAAATCAACTTACTAGATAAATAACACAGAGGTCTTCCAAGTCCCTCTGTTTAGATTCTTCCATCATCAAAATTTCCCAACTTGAAAACATCCATCTTTAGCTTTACAAATGCTAACACAGCCACACAATGGGAATAGGCTGGAGCTTCTCAAAAATAGCATCTCCTCTATCAATTGCATCATAAATCATTACCAAACTCCACCTGAAGTTCTTCTTACTGATAGTTTAAAGTAGTTTTGAAGGTTTGAAACCTTATGTTCAAATAACTGTGACAAATAAAGAGAAAGTTCTTTTGAGGCTCATAGCTCTAGTTCCTCATTGTAAAATCAAACACTTCATTTATTATTAATGAGAAACAAAACAAATACGCATGCACAGGTGCAGAAAGAAATTAAACTTCACTTTAGAGGCATAAGTGATATATCTCTTTCTTCTTTGTTCAACTTGATAGCCCTCTGTTTTTGGTAAAGTTAATATTTTCATTCTGCCATAGCACCAACAAAATGTTCTGAACAAAAACAGCCAAAACTTGATCCAAAGTAACAAGAATTGTCATGGAGTATACAGTAAATGTAGTCAAAACCAAAGGTTCCACAACAATGAATGATTATCATATCAGGAATTCACTTATAATAATAAAAAATTATTGTCTTATCCATTAATAGTGAATGACTTACATTCCCCTTGGTATTCTAAAAGACAATGATATACTGAAATGCTTTACAGAGTAAAAGAAATAAACAAAGGCTTTTGAATATAAAACAGAAAAGATTTCAAGTGTTATGAATGATTTATCACTTCTAGAAAATGAAATGATTTAGCCATAGAAATTGCTGTGTTTGATAACAACCCACTTGTTTGTACTTTAGTCTAAGATCTAAAGCTCTCAAGATGAACCTAATATTAGTCTACTAGACAATGTGTTTCAACTGTTTCCTCTCAAAAAAAAGTGGCAAATTTTTTTATTTAGTTTTGTATTAACTTTTTCAATAAATGCAAATTTAGTTCTGAGTAACATGTTATATTTAGCAACCTAACACCCAAAATGTCTGCAACAGGTGTTTAACTCCATAATTTTTCAACTCTTCTTTGATAAGACACAGAAAACCAGAATCAATATCACAGCCCATTAAACAGGATTCTTGAGTGTTCAGACAGTGTGAACTGAATTAATGAGCTTTGGCTAAATGAAGCTACCAGTCTTGTTAGTATTTTTATTTGGCTAAATGAAGCAACCAGTCTTGTTAGTATTTTTACTACTAAGTTAATAAAGAAAAAGTTTTTGAAATCAACACTTGAAAGTTTTTACAATTTATGCTTTTTATCAACATAAAATTCCTTATATGGTTAAAATTATGACAAAACCAATTTATTACTGACAATAATTTTTATTTATATGCAAAACGTGGACAATAAAACTCTTTATGAGTTTGATCTTGAACTGTCATAATGTGTTCACAAGATGATCTGTATCGTAGACTTTGGTAAAATTAACTGATTACACAACTTGTGTCTTTAACATTCAAAACAAAAAGAAAGTGAAAAAGATTTGTTAGACAGTATTAATAAGAATCTCTTTCCTTTAAAGTGAAGGCATATCAAGCATGTTATTTTAGTCTGGTTTTTAAAATGGTGTGACCAATATCACAAATTGTTTAAGACAAGTGAAAGCTGTGCTTAACTATGACGATTTTTGATATTGAGTTTGTAGGGTCATACATGAGATAATTCTAATAGTGTTGACTTTGTACAGCAACTAAAAAGTTGAAAACTTAAAATTCAACCAATTTACTTGCAGGTGCACATGAAAGTGTTTTCTTAGACATATTTGAAACTTCATATTCTTGATATTCTCTATGTTATAACCTATATCTAAATTACATTTATAACTTGCCAACTTAATATCATGGATTAGTTCCAAAACCAGCTAATTTCTAAAATGATGGAAAAATTTTCAGTTTCTTACATTTGGTTCATAAGAAATAATAATTATTGTCAGAAACCAATTTTCTATCTGTGAGACTAATGACCACATGCAGTTGTCAAAACAAGTTTTGCTCCAGCCTTAATCAGGATAATGGTTTTTATCCCTTTGTAGCTTTTCAAGTGCAGTAAGGTACAAAAAACACTTAAATATGACCTCAACTGCCTGTTAAGAAAGCAAGTGATGATTCATAGAGTATTGACAGAGGTTGATTATGTGTACTGTGTATTGTAGGTCTAAGGTTTAATTTTTTTTTAGCCAGTTTGAAGTTTTTAAACTAGTTTAATTTTTTATACCGGTTTGAACTTGTTTACAAAATTTGCAATGCATAAAGGAATCTGGGACCAATTAAGTTATAATAACAACAGTTATGTGTCAAACTTGCATTAAATCATTGATGGTCAAGTGCCTGGATATAGTGCAGGTTAATTGAGCAAGAGATCAGAGGTTCAAGTCTCGGTAAGGTCTGAGAAAACAACTAGATAAATATCTGTACGTATAGCGGGTAGTGGGTAGGATCAGTAAAGGGCAGGGGAGAGGATAATATAAAATTACCAGGGTCCAAGGGGGATGGTGAAGGGGAGAAAGGGAATAGGGAGGTCGGGATCCAGAAGGAAATTTCCTTTTATTTTTCTATGTTATTATTCTTTTCACTACCCAAAAAATACCAATTTTTATTAGTAAGCTGGTTGAAAAAATCCATACTTGTTCAAAAAAGTCAAACTGATTTGAAAAAAATTAATCAGAGGTTAAATTGAACTGAAACATAATTATATATAAAAAGTGTTCTCTCATTAACAGTGCTAAATCATTTCATGATTCCCAAACAGTGTAAGGCTAACTTAAGTCAGGCTAGTAAAAAAACTCCCAAAAATAAAGATTTTGACATTATTTATTGTTTGAGAACAGCATAATCCATGGACTACATTTAAAGTATTATACTATAATTATAAAAAATAGCCAAATGATATCTGCATGCCAGTTATCTAATTATTATGCCACTCAATTTTCTTGAATCCAAACACGAGCCACCTCAGACTAGTTTGTTATGAAGAATGCTCTGCTCTGCCCACTTTTAAAACTAACTGGTTAAAAAAATCAAATATACCTGAAACCCATCTGCTTCCTCATTTGATACACTGTTAGCTTCTCTGTTTGAATCAGTCTCTTTTTCTCTCTGTTCTTCTTTTTTCTTCTTCTCTGATGACCTGGCAGCTTCCAGCGCCATGTGGTCGATATAGTCCTTTGCATAAGTATCCATGTACATCGTGATGAGGCCATCAGCAACAAGATCATAAATGGTATGAAACCTCTTGTCACCTACACAAAGACTACTGGTTGATCAGGGTTCAAAATTAAGGGCAATTCCCTTGTCCACACAGTTCATCCACACACTAATTTTGGCCAATTTGTAAGTTTGATTCAAACTAGTCCAAGTGCCTAATAAAAATAATATTCTCTGCAAAAAATGCTTCAATTGATAGTATTCCAAATTACACCACTCCACTGTAAATTTATATTATGTTCTGCTTCAGCTACAAACCACATTCATAACGGTCATTCAGCTTATGGGAGTGAGCATTTTTCTTGTCAATATATATAATATATACTATGTTTCAAGTGTTAATAATTACTACCACCGAATCACCCAACTAGAAACATACAGTAGGTATCTTATTGGTGCAATAATTTAAATGAAAAAAAGGCTGTCTGGTAAAAAGTGAGGAAGACTAGTTAGTTAATTATCTTTTTGATATTAGTATCTCATAATATTATATTTTTTCAAGTTGAATTTATAACTGCAATTATTATTTTCTAACATACAAAAATTAATTATGAAATTTTTTGATAAAAAACCACATCAAACTTACCAACATAGTGCATTCCATCATAATACAGTCGGAAATTCTTGGATACATTTGCAAACCTGTATAAATATAATTTTTGTATACATTAAATATATCAACAAAGAATAAATCTAGACCAGGAAATATATGATCAATAGCTTTTATCATTAAGGAAACTGAAACAGAAACTGTATAATTATTAACAAATTGACCATAACCTTACTTGGCCTTTTTCCATGAACAATTAATAGTCAATAAATGGTGAAACAAGTCACATCACCATTCAGAACTCACAGAAAATGAAATAAAATTCAATTTGAAGAGAAACCAGAATAGAAAGGGAGCTGCATAGATGATAATTAAATCATTTAACACAGTTATTTCCTCTAGAGTCAAAGAGTCTCGACCAACTTCACAAAATGGAAACACATAATGATAATATGTCATTGTGTCAACCTTCTGAGAGTTTTTGACTCAAGGTAGGATTTTGACCAGCTTGTTTTTATGTCATTGAGAAAAAATAGCAGACTGTTGAAATACAATAATTACAGTATCTATAATAACATTCAACAACACTCTCAGCAACAAGTACAACAAAACGTAAACATTATAATCTCACAGACTAAGATAATTTGGACAAAATACTCTTCAAGCTCTCAAAAACAGTACTAGTTAGTTAGAATAAATATTTTTGGAAAAATAAAGCATGGGCAGTGAAAATCTCAAATAAGCTGCTTTACCACTGAGGTTTCCATAAAGTATATATATACCGTGCATTTGATGTTAAAATATCTGGGCCCAGTTCACCAAGGCTGGATAAGCTATCCGTTGGATAAGTGCTTTCTATTTTATGCAGTAAAATAATTATTATATTGAAATTTTCCATTTAAACCATTACTTTAGGAGTCTTCCATTTGCTTAAACAACCTGAGATAGAGAAATCAACAAAGAGTAAAACATCCTTTTATTTATTAGTGACAACCAACAGCTTATCCATACTTGGTACAACTGGGCCTTGATAGTTCAAAACCAAACAAACCTCATGGTTAAAGTGTATTGTCCAGGAGATCTCTGGCTTTCTCTCACCAAGTAACAACCATCACAGTTAGCAACTAGTATATCAGCTTCTTCTCGGGAAATGGAACCATGGAATCTGCCAACACAGAAAACAAATTAATTTTTTTTTCACCCAAAAGTGTTGGAACAACAATGACTTATAGCATAACTGTCATCATCACCATAAAGTCAATTGTCACCATCAACATGATCATTAGCATCATTAAATTTTAAAGACTTACTCTCTGCCATAGTGAGGAGGTTTGCTAGAAATCTGTAAAGAAAAGAAAGATTACAAATTAGAAGAAATACTTGAAACAAAATTAAATTTTACCACACCATTCACTTCAGACTAAGTAGATTTTGCATGGAATGAATGTGCATTGGGTCTATAACTTGACAACACACAGCTCATCAACCATCTGGACAATCATAACATAAGGTCGGAGATGCCAACCTTCAAACTTCAAAATGCCAGAGATTTGGGGCTAAAAGTTTTATTGTATCGACTGTTTTTAAAAGTGTTCACATTGCCTCACATTATAAATTATCTTCTATGGGGCCTATTAAAACATGCAATAGTTTGGATAATTGTTTTCACCTGTATCACAAAGAATTTATTTAATAAAAGAGTGTGAGGCTAAATGGAAGCTTAATACACAATAGTAAAAAATCAGAATGCTGCTTATGTTAGTTTATTTTGCAGTGTCCTTCATGAGTCAAGGACAAACAAACAGCATATTGTTGTTGTTGTTGTTTACTTTTATCTATCTAAATTTCCTTTAAAAATGCAGGAGAGCGGAAGATCAAGCGAAATTGGCATCACTGCAATGTTGCTGCTTTCTAGTACTTTTAGAAAAAAAATTCTAAAATAATTTGTTAACTGTTATCATGTGTTTATCATGCTAAGGACACACTTGCGAAGCTTCAGGTGCGGAACCACTTGGCTTAGCCTTTCGACTTAACCCCCATCCAGACCGGGTGGGTAGGTAGGAGGGGGGGGATTTCAAAGTGTCATGATTCCTTAAGCATTCATCTGATTGCCTACAAAATTTTTAACTTTTCCTCAAATTTATTAGGAAACAGAAATATGATAAAATTTTGTAGTTAGTGAGTTTGTCATTGCCATGGTAACCATTTTTCATTTTTTGAATTTTCATACCTTTGACACATACTTTCACAAAAAAGAACGAAAAGGAGCCTTTTTAGCCAAGAAGTCAGTTTGTTTATTTTATATTAAAGATTAAATAAATCAATATTTATTAAATTTATGACATCATGCATATTGTGCAAAAGTTATCAAAAGTTGAAATGTTGGAAATTATACATAATATCGAACATCATCACAGCTAATTATGTCTTCTTATATTGTTCTTTTCTCAACAGTATTTGTAATCTGAAATTTTTTAACAGATACTCGAAATCTAACAATGATTTTTCACAACCCCTTGCCCCCCTCCATCAAAATGCAATAAACTGAAAATAAAAAATTAAATGTGATCAAAATCACAACCACAATTAAAATAAAACTTCAGAAGTTTAGGGACTGTTTTATTCATTAGAAAACATTACAAAACATTTCCACAAAATTTTGAATAAATGGATCATGAAGAAAGTGAGTTTTTCGAGATTATGACGTCACAGTCATGTTTCACTTCAAGCAAAACTTCATAAAGTCTGAATACCCTACCTAACCTCCAAGTTTGGCTACAGTATCTTTTACTGTTAAAGGGTTATAGACTGTGGGAACTTTCTGCCCCCCTCCCCCCTTCCCAGTCCAAAGTTACCTCAAAACTGGATAGAGTTAAACACTTCTCTTGTACTTTCCCAACTTCCAACATCCACCAGAAACACGATGAACTCATAATAACAATGAGCTCTTTCTTAATTAAATGAACAAGATGTTGAAATGTTTTACTTTCGAGTGTTTTTGGAATGCTGCCATACGACCACATTTTGTGTATTATAACATTTTTACTGACTCAAGATGTTTTGAAAGCAAATTAAATTAACCATAAAATTTATTTTAAGACAGATTCAAATTATCTTTATCAAATCTTGGTTTAAATATATATAAATGAAGTATAAATATTACAAACCCCAATACATAAATGACAAAAGCCAAAAAGTTAAGTCAAACAGATAAGAATGACAGATGGGTGCAGCCCAAGTTTCAAAACTTAGCACTGAGGGGGTGGAAAGAAAAACTAGAGAAATTTTCAATATATATACCAACCCCAACAACTCAGATCGTTTCTGCATAATTTCATATTTTATATTTGATTTTTAACAATCTAAACACGTAGTACTGACAAATTTACAACTCGAAGAAAGATAATATTCTCAAAAAGGACTCAAAATTAACCGAAAACATTTAAAGAAGAGCAGGAAAAGATCGATTAAGTTTAAGTCAACTTTCGATATCAAGCGACAAATATCTCATATTTTACAGGTTTTACAAACTAAAGGCTGGTTCTAAATATAGTTTATAAAGAAAATCGGGCCAGCAATTTATAACAGGTGTTTTTACTGAATGTGAGGGTGGGGCATAGTTTTACTCACCTCAGGGGAACAGACAATTCTTCTTGGTTGAGGTGCTTTTTGCTGAAGCCGATACACTGAAAAATTAAACGATTTAGAAAGGAAAAAGCATGACGTTACGGTGACATACCAGATATGGGCTAATGGTTATACAGGCTGTGAACTCTTCTGCAAAATTGAGTTGCTTTTTAAACAAGCGTTATTATTTTTGAGTTACTCACAATGAGACTTCCAAAACGGTCCTTCCTCCGAGTTGTGATCCACACTTTCATATCTGGGGCCTTCTTCTAAAAGGGCAAATACAAACAGGAGTTCAGTTTAGTTAAACACACATATAAGAGGGGCAAACATCTTGTTTGCGTTGCGCGCTCATGGCTCGTCACTGCTGATAAATTTGTACGCATGGACTCTTTCTGAGACATCATAAACACATCGTTTTTGTTGTGGCCTTGTTTGTTTATCGTTTGAAATTTTCGAAACATAGCATACTCTTTAATCCGTAGATTAAAATTTGGAAAGGTCGACTGCGGTTCGACAAAGATCGCTACGTTCTGAGATGCCTCAGGATGTGTCCTGATACAGAATGAAACAAACCCTGAATGTTGTCGATAAATCAGTTCAAACTTACCATCTTCGCCTCTTGTTTCCGCCATCTCAATTGGGCAATTTTCCACACTCTTGTTAAGTCACAACAAACTCTTGATTTATTTGACACACGCGAACCAAAACTAGCCCGCTGAAACGGGGTTCTTCCCTCAACTTCTGTAAACTAAAGTACGGTCAAACCTTTCCTGTGACTAATGTCTGACAAACGTCAATTTCCGATGAATTGTACAGTTTACAAATGCTTTTGCCATGTAGTTACGAGTCTATTTCTGGCAAAACAAAACTGAAATAATATCAAAATTAGCTTTGCTTCTTTTAAGGCCAAAGTCACCTTTTAATGACTGAAACGAGTGTGCAATCAGTTTCGTTGTTGTCAGCGGACTTTGGAAAGGGAGCAAGAGAAGGAAGGAGACTGGGTCGTACACCATTAGCAGAATATATTCATATATTCATTCAAATATTCATATTCCAGAGAAAAATATTTTCAAATATTCATATTCCCTGGTCTGGCTGGCCTAATATTCATATTTCGAGGTCAAAATAGTCCAATATTCATATTCCGAGGCCAAAAATATGCGAATATTCGTATTCCGAAGCCAAAAATTCATACTCCAATATTCCGCTTCATCCCCGAACCACTAAAAGAAAGTAAGGGAAGAAAAAAACAGGTAAAACTCTTCCTTGTACTAACAACACCCTGTCTGTTAAGTTTGAGGTTACAGATTCTTGCTATGCGCTTTTTACGGGCAATTCTAGACGTGTTTGCGCTAGGATTTATGGGGTACAGTGTGTTTTGTATTATAGTGGATTGATATTGGGAGGGGGGAGGGTCGGGCCGGGATGGATTGCTACGAGCATAGCAAAGAAGCGTAGTCAGCGTAAGTTCAAAATTATTCTAACACGGAAACTGTGACTGATGAGAAATTAAGGGGGTTGTATACAACAAAAAGAATTTTCCGTAAGTGTTAGTTATTTTTTTCCGGTTAATTCTGTCTGAAAATAGGTCAAATGTTTAATTCAAAGAAGCTAAATTTCAAATTTTCTCGCCTTCTCGGCGCTTGAATATGATAGTTGGACCAACTCTCGACTGCTTCCGCCGAGCCTGTGAAGAATTAGTCGGGGGGGGGGTTACTCCCTATATTGGAATGGTAGGAATGACCGTCGTATTTTTTAGGGGCAAAAATTGCGATTCCGGTATTTTTTTGGGGTTTGTTAAAATAAATCCTATGTTAAACCAAGAGCCTGGTATTTTCAAGGGTTTAAAAACGTGAAGCTTTTGGACTGCTTGCAGTCCCGTGCTTAGCGAACGTGCGTACTGAACAAGAAATTAAGACAATAGTCCTTCGGCAAACGTTCTATTACACATGCGTGCCTTTATTAACTGCATATCACGCTCGGCGCAACACGAGGGGACTTAACACCGACCTGATAGCTACCCAGGGAAAATTTTCAAATTTCAATTGGTATTTTTTAGGGTAATTTTAAAACCAAGAGGTACTTATAAGGATGGAAAATTTTTACCCCATGGTATTATTTAGGGTGTTTTGGGGACTTTTCCGAAATTCATCCCTACCCTTTTGACCCCGAAGTACCCCCCCCCGGGAAATTAGTCTCACTCCTTGTAGCGCCCCACCTCGCCAGGATCTGGCCCAAATATGCGAAAATGTGATTTATAGGCCGTTCTGACC
>JAOBAT010068505.1:0-22570 GCA_026413305.1 Hydrozoanthus tunicans | reverse complement strand
CTGTGCCAAGTTTCAGCAAAATCGGTTGACCACCACTTTGGTCCCCTGGAACACTTTCTCAGACAGAGCCTCTTAAGTTGCTGTATATTAGCCTTCATTCTCAAACTTTTTTTAGAGCATTAACATATTTATCATATCTTGGCTCACCTTGAACTTGACGAACGTTGGTGAAGCGTGCTACAAAGCTACCAAAATTTTCAATTTCGTTGGTCCCTGTCACAAATGTAACTCGAAGTGAGCCACTGTTAGCACAAACAGCCGGTGGCAGGTTGATACCACAGTATTTCCCAAGAAGAGGTGAATTAGTGTTTATACCGTCTCTCAATTCCACGTACGGTGAGATACAGTCCTTATCTCTAGTAAATTCCAAGCGGAATTCTACAAAGCTCAAGCTTACAGCCATTCCTTTAGGGGCCTTGATAATCCAGACACAACGCATGTTTGGCTCATAGGTGCTTGGGTAGTTTGGGCTCTTGATTACACCATTTGGCGAGAAAATTACCTTCGGCAAATTTGAGCACCCTAAGAAATTAAAGCACATATTTTTACAAGAAGGTCTTTCGAGGAGATGGTCCTATTTATTTTGACCATGATGGGAGTCTATCCAACAAACTGAGGAGCAGTTCTACGAACTGTCTGACAATTGAGTCACAACACCAACTAGGAACAGATTTTTAATAACTATCTGTTTATAATAATTTTCTGTAATTTTTTTTACTAATTATGCAGGAGACTGTGGTTTGACCATAACTATATTTTGGAGAACTTAAATAATCTGTAAGCTCCAGTGATACCCTCTTTCATCGTGTAAACTAGTTATCTATTTGCATGTATTATTGTTGATAAGACAAACAAGTTAAGAAGCCCTGTTTGTTTTGCACAATGAAAAATTTGCGCCTAATTGTAATGAGTTCAATCAAAAAGATTTTAACATTTAGACATGGTCGTGGCCTCTGTTAGTCAAAAGCAACTCAAAAAATTTGTAGGCGCAGCTGCACTGCCTTACCTGGAACCTTTTGTATTGCCTTGAACTCGGCTTAGAAACCTCTATAAGAATCTTTACCGTCGGATATAAAAGTAATATGAATAGAACCGCTACTTGCGTGGATCACTGATGGCTTCCTATTTCCACAGTACTTTCCAATGAGAGGATGACTGTCGGTTAAACCGTTTCGTATTTCAAGATAATCGTTGCTGCAATCAGGATGAGACTGCAGGTTGAAACTGACAAATCTCAGCTGCACTTGAAAACCGCTTGGCATGGTTATCACCCAAGCACAGCGATGACCATTTGTGTATTTGTTAGGGTAATAAGGACTTGTTATGTACCCTGTGGTTTTCTTTATTCTTTTAGGCCTCCCAGAGCAACCTGTGCAGAAATATCACCCCGTTATTGTTCTCAATAGCATGCTGGAAAGTATAATAAAACTCTGCCCATTAATCGCTTAAGTATCCTCAGTATTGAAATGTTTAATAGGATAAATAGCCAACACCAGTGTCCTGTTTCAAAAACTTAACAAGCTGTCATTCCAAAATGTTTTTGTGTTCGCCTGAAGGACGTGTTAGCCATTTTGCTACTCATTTTTAAAAATGATTACGAGTCGAGTTTGGCTTGTACTCCATGTTCGTTCGCGTCAAGTGCAACGAGTGTGATATCATGGTTTTGTTGCTAATGCAAATCATTTTTTGTATCTGCTCGTAATCATTTAAGTTACCGAAGTTTTTGGTTAGACTAATTGTAAATCCGGAGGAATACTTGTTGTATTTTAGTTCATTAAAAAAGATGAAAAAACATGTACGTTTGCCTCAAAAGCGTCCAACACAGAAAGTCGTTGTGACACAACAATTTTTCATACAAAACTCGTTCTAGTACAAAATTGACACGTGGATACAAAACGCGCATGCGCATTATTGTTTATGTCCAAAACTCTACTCCTACTCGTAGTCGTAGACTCTCTATAAGCTGACCTATTCAAAATTTCTCTCAGGTTTACTGTCTGAATTCTAAGGACAGGTTTACTGTATGGGTTCTAAGCGTTCTTTGTATTTTAAATAGGGCCAGTTATTGATATCAATTTAACACTTTTAACTCAGTAAATTGTAATAATAATCTAAAAAGTCAGCCAAAGGCGTGTTTCGAACATTTGCACACTAACCATCTGGCTGCTTCCAAGCAATCTGGCTACAACTCTCTCGTGAAAAGGAAACCTCACTTATAGCAAGCACTTGGGATTTGTGCCTTGTCACTCCGACAAAGTGGGCCTAGAAAAAGAGAAAGTAAACAATGTTATAAAATGTATTTAGTAAAACAAGTACTCTGATAGGCCGAGGACTATTTTCTAAATCTGGGTAGAAATCATTAATAATAATAATAATAGTAATAATAATAATAATAATAATAATAATAATAATAATTAGCATTTATATAGCGCCTTTCCATAGGTACATGCTCAAAGCGCTTAACAACAGTTTACAGTTGACTCTGGTATTGAGGGTCTTAGACAGTTCGCTCTACACGGCTCACAACTATTTTCCTAAGAGTTGCCCTCAGTTAGTAGAAAAGATAGACCACTACACCGGGATCACCCTACTCTTTGTTGACAAGTGTTGTGGGTTCTTTTACGTCCCTCGATAGGGACTTAAAAGAACGTCCTTATCCGAGAAGACGCGAAGGTCTAACCCGGTTTGCAGATGTTAGGGCAAAGGCAGCACCTTCTCCTCAGTTCTTTAACACCCTGAGTAAAGGTCCGGCACCGGGAATCGAACCCGGGCCTCCCGCACGAAAGCCTGGCGCCTTACCAACTAGGTTAACCAGGCGGCGGCGTTTAACTACGTCATCAGTTGTTAATATTTCATAAAGGCCGGCTTTAGGAGATGTTTTCTGTGTTTCCATACTTAGACTGTTGGACGAAAACAATTGGGATGAATGGAAGAACACTAGAATATATTTTGAATCACTCGCTTCCAGCTTGTGATCCAAAACTTTTCTCGTGTTCTCCCCAAAATCGCAAGAGTTTCCAATAGGAAGTAGAAACGCGGAAAATATTCTCAAGCGCTTTTAAGCGTTTTAAAATTGCAAAGATTTTTTTGCTAACAAACTATTATAATCATTTGTTTTCAATCGAAGCCATTTAAGCTCTTTTCCATATCTAGAAAAAAATTCTAAGCTAGAAAACTAAAATGCTGACTAAAGAACCATTGGAATTAAGCGTTTGCGTGACAAACAAATCTTTTTAAATCTCTTTTTCTTACAAGACAGTGTATGACTAGTCCGGTTGCGTTAGTTTATGTTAAAAGCTTGAAGCTCGGCGGCCCTTCTGGGTAATTAATACTCTATCGAAAAAGAAAGGACTAAATTATGCCTGAACAAAGGAGATATTGATCTATTTTGCTCTTACCGTTTGTTTTACCACAGAAGAAGGGATTGGAATCTGTACGTATTTCCACTTTTTAATCGCTGAGTACGAAGAAAAGCTCCACGTGGGCGGTTCAAAAACAGTATTTCCAAGGAAATTGTTGCTTCGGATGTAAAGATCAAGACATCTTGTGGAAGAAAAACTACAATAAACCCAAAATCGCATGCAGCTGTATCCGTTTTCTCCTGTTGTGAATTGAGGACTTGAAATCATTCTTCTGGACGAAAACGATGATGAAGTAAAAAGCTGAAGAACGTTTTCTGTAGCAAAAACAAGTGTGAGAATTTTTAGTTTCCGATTCGGTATCAATGAATGTTGAGTTCAACAGTCTACCAAAAAGTACTTACGTTTTGAAGGTTTTGATGTCTTTCTTCCTTTTTTCTCTCCAGTCACCCTCCAATCTTTGTGGCCTTTCCATTTACATAGGTTTGTGTCAAAGAGGCAATCGGGACGCACTGTTGATAACAAAGAAGAGAGCCTTTAAAAAAAAAAAGAAAGAATCAACGAAGAGCAGGGCAGATGTGACTGTTTGGTCATGGTTTTTCTTATCCTTCTTAACGCAAGGTTTGTTAAAGTGCCTATATAAATGACTTGAAGTATTTTATTACGTCAGTGGATAAATCTTGCTAAATGAAGAATAACGGTAAAAGAACTTTGTCAAAATCTTTTATGGTTCTCACAATATTAACGTTTAACTGACGTCGTCAGTTGTTGTCGCTTCAGTCCATCTAACAAGGTTCCACGAAATAAAGAGATAAGTCAATTTCAAAACATCCGTAACTGCTAGAGTTTTCGATAGAAACTGTATTAGATACAGATGTTTTGATTGACTGAGGCGAGACGCACGTGACCTGCTACGTCACACTGTTGGTCTTTTGGAGGGGAAACTTTTAGCCGGAAAATGTCAAAATTCTACACGCCATATCTTGGCGTACTTTCATCGTATGTTTTCAAACTTGGCAAAACAATATTTTTTGTATTTCACTTTCTGAAAATTGAAAAACTGATTTCGTGTCATATGCTATTATCTGAAGCAGACAACTAGAAGTATGTAATTTGTTTAAAGTTTTGTACAAATACCTTGGAACTTTACTGTAGAACAGTCGTTATCAATTACACTGATATCGTCAATTGCAATGTCTCCCTTTGGTCCAGAGCCTGCAACACCTTCTACAACAAACTACAGGTTTATTTCACTTGTTAGAATGGAATATAAAAGAAGAACACGCTGAGAAAGAGTTTCGTAGTACTGAGAACTAAGGTTTTTTCGGTGTACAATTTTGAGGCCCTAAAACCTGGACTTCGATGGATGACTCTAGAAAATCATTGAGCCTTCTGGTTTTAAAAGAAAACTGTTAAAGAATCTCTCTATAAACCAGTGTTCTCCTCTGCGAAGTTTGTTTATCTTTGTACTAGCTTTTGATAGTGTGTGTATGTGTTTTGTGTACCCCACTGGCACAATTTATTAATTTTTATGTATATGTAGTTTTTAACAGAGAGTGTTCAATTTTGACAAACCCTTATGGTTTTCTTCGACACCCTGCACTCTACAAAGTTTATTTATTTTATTGCCCACTGTACACTTGTAGCTAAATTAAGGGTCAGATAAAAAAAAAGACTGTTGTAGATAAAGATGCAACTATTACGTTCATTCATTACATGATTTTGCTTAATATCAACACTTTCATTTTCAGTGTCCTTAGTGTCGATTGTACCATAGGAACTGTATTTTAACCTTGTAAGTTGATGAGGCGTGAAGGTGAATTTGTCCGAACAGCCATTCGTTGCCCTTGTCTCCCTCCTCGCTCCATACCAACTGCTCTGTGATATTGCTTTTGACATAAATGTTGAGTGAACCAATGTCCTTCCCATACATGTGGTACCAGAACTGCAGACAAACGTTTTCATTTGCCTTGAATCTTGTGCTTTGTAGTCTAGCTCTCTCACCACGTTTCTTGTTTGATACTTCGATAAACAAATACGATTCTGAAAAGGTTAAACGTACGTCTCAGCGCTTGAAGGTTCAGCCGCAAATATAAGATGACGAAAAAAAACCGAAATTCGTTTCTTTTACAAAGAGAAACCTGGAGGGCACAGATACAATAATTAAAAAAAATCTTTGCGCAGTACAGTCATACCAGATGTTCCTCTGCAAACTGGTTTATAATGTTGGTACTTTCATTTGCAAATTGTCTAAGCAACTTGCAAGTGTAATTAGCAAATTGCCGATTAGTCCACCTTTAAGTTCATCGCTACGGATTACAGTTATCTGTTTGAACTCATTTGTAAAACAATTGAAAGAAGTGCGTGATGGTTCTACCCCAGCTGTCAAAATGATATATAACAGAGTGTTCGAAAAAAGAAATTCACTTTCAGGAGTTTGAGAATAGCAATGGAAAATTCAAATCTTTCGTCAAAATATTAACGACTGTCGATCGCGCGCGGGAATATTTTCACACCGCATATATTTCGTTTTCATTTTTAGTAAGTTCTGTTGAACTTCAGTTGTTAGCGTACTTGCTTTTGGTTTTTTGCAATTATTCCACAAACTCTACAACTTCTGGTGCGAAAATTATTCGTTCTTTTTTTCTTGGTTTTTGAGGAAAAACAGTCCCGTTCCTTAAAACTCTCGGCCATTGAAAATATTTGATGCAGTTTGGTGTGATAATTCTAACCTTTCCCCCATTTTCATTATGTATACGTATTGAACTTCTGTCGACCATAACGCAATTGCTTGCTCTCTTTAAAAATGAGGTCGCTATGGCAGTTGAGAAATGAGTTCCGAACGATCACTGTAATCCGTACCAGTTAACTTGAGATGGACTTCAGCAACTTGTTAACAGCACTTGCAAATCGCTCAAACAATTTGCGAATCAAGTTACCAAATTTGTTCCGCAACATTACAAACGAGCGCGCAAAGGACGCACCGGTACAACCTTAGCTTATGGTTTGCTTTTGGAACCTTTATTTGGCATAAACTCTAATGATTATTTCATTAAATGAAAGATTGAATGAACAAATGAATCTTTATTTAGTCACAGTGTTTTCACAGTTGAGGGAGAGAGAGACAATGACAATAAACTCAAAGAAGATATTGTTTCAGTTTTTGGAATAAGGAAACTTGCAGACGATAAACTGTACTTTGAAAGGTGTAAATCTGACTTGCCTGTTGTAGAAAAGTTGGTGTGATCAAAGTCGGGCCCAGTGCTTGCAGTTGGTGTTGAACCTGTTCCAAACGACCAAAGAAAGTCCGCTGACCTTACGTGCACCAAATCACACAGTCCTTTTCTGAAGTTGCAGCTCCCTTCAAACATTTACACAAAAAATAAAATTGTAAAAGGCAGGTCATTACCGTTAGGATTTTCAACTAATTTATCTTAAACAGATGAAAAATGAGAGCTATTGCTACATTGTGGCTAACTAAATCTTTGCGCTTTGATTGGTCAATACGAACTACATCAGTTATAGTTCGTAACGGGCCAGCATATACTTTTGAGCCAGGGAAACAGCTTGCGTCCAGCTTAACTTTAACGGCACTTGCATTCGGTTAAGACTAGACATAAATTTACCTCTATACGACCGGCACTCGATATCATCCTCCTTCGTTTCGCAGTTTAGGTTGTTAAGTGAACATTGCTTAGTTCCTGAAATATTAAAGAAGAACAGCACGCGTTTACTTGATTTAACGAAACTCTTCAATGTCTTGAGCGGACGACGACCAATTTTGTAAACACAGATGAGGTGGAACAAACGTGCTAACAATAATATGGAAACAGCCAGTAAAATGGCATCGAGGCCTTACGGGTCAGAATTAACTGTACTGAGCCCTAAAAAAGCTTCAATCCC
Source organism: Hydrozoanthus tunicans (assembly GCA_026413305.1). Lineage (NCBI taxonomy): Eukaryota > Metazoa > Cnidaria > Anthozoa > Zoantharia > Hydrozoanthidae > Hydrozoanthus > Hydrozoanthus tunicans. The sequence continues at coordinate 15,308 of JAOBAT010068505.1, read as the reverse complement.
TACAAAGAAACCGCTAGTTACGAACTTTGTTCGTGATGCTTCAACAGTACCACTGTTATTTTCAAGCGAAAGCTGTTAGGTAGCTAAATCCTTTCTTCAGCCTAAATGGCTCATAAGGCCGGCGATTATTATCTCCGGTTTCTGTAGTGTGAGGCGGGTCAGAGTCTTCGACTCCCCCTGGACAGGACATTAATTTATCGCAGGTTAGCTCCCAGCAGAAATGGTACCCATTTATACAGCTGAGTCAACTAGAACAAACTCAGGTAAAGTTGATGTCTTGTTCAAGGACACAACACAATGGTCTGACCGGGGCTCGAACTCGCTACTCTTGAATTACGAGTCGAACACGCTAACCGCTCGGCCACTGCGCCGCCGACGTCAAGTAAGATCGTTATACTCACAACTTAGAAAAAAATAGAAGTGTTTGAGATAGAATACTTATAAAGGAATATTTAAAAACCACGAAGAGCATGCCGTATGTTTGTTGTATAGTGATAGAAATTAACCCTATTCAGACTGGACGTTTTTGGAGTTCCTGCATGCATCTTGGGAGGATGCTTATGACTGTTTCCATGATGGATATTGTCATGAAATTCGGGGGTTCAATTAAAGCAAATATTTTTTTGTATTGTGTCACAAGATACAAAAGTTCAGTACGAGTTTTTACATTTTTGCTATTGGCCTTTAAATTAAGAACGCTACAACAACAATAAAGTCAGCTGAATAAACACTGTTATCATTTTAAACGATTCAATCCTTAATGAAAAGATTTAAGAACGTAGCCAGTGACCTAAAGTAACTTTTGATACATGAATTTTACGTTATTTTACCTCCTGAGTCAAGTTTCGATTTTCTCTTAAATAAAAAACATGTTTAAAAAAATAAATAAGAAATATGTGTATTATATTGAAATAAACAAAAAGTTGAAAACCGCCAATCGAAAGCCTGCTACCATGGTAACTAACAAATACTTGATTCTAAGTCATCAATAGCAATACACTCCCAAATAAATCCTAGGAAAAATCAGAAAAATTAGTGGTGTTTTATAAAACTGTGCAAAAGTTACATTGTTTCAAAGTTGCAATGGCACGAAAAGCATCCCCCCCCCCCCCCCCCAACTCACCACAAATACTAGGACGATGTGATTTGTCTCCGCAAGGATCATTTTTTGGCTCACAAGTTTGTCCCCAAGGAATACACGTGCCTCTTGGACAAGGGAACTCCGATGAAGTACAGTTACTAACTGCAAACATAGGGGCCAGTTAATAACACCGATGACTTAAAAATCACTTTCCTATTCCTATCCAATTGTTATCCGCAATCAATATCTGATAACTATATTGTAAGTACTCAACAGTTGTATATCTAAAGAGAAGTAGTCAATAACATTTATTATATCATCTGAAAATTACCTGACAAAATGATCTGATATGATACAACATTAAAGCGCAAAAAAGAAAACAAAGCAGTTTTGTAGTTTATTCCACTGCTCGCTTGTCAGAGAGCTCCAGTGCTACCAGATTGATAAAAAAAATATATATATATTTTATGGTAAAATCTTACCACAGCTCAGTTCATCTGATCCATCTTTACAGTCTTTTCTACCATTACACAGCATGCTGGCCTCGATGCATTCACCACTCAAACAGGGGAACTGATCGGGAAGGCACTTGCAATCTCTCTCGTCCGAGCCATCCAAACAGTTCCTGTCGCCGTCACACACCAATGATCTTTTGACGCATTGTTGGTTGAGGCACTGAAACTCGTTCCTTTTACAACTGTAACCTTATTGTAAGAGCAAAGTGTGAAAGGCATTAAGAATAGCCACTTTAGTATACTTCAATACTAACTAAAGTATAAATTACACGAATTAGTCAGTTAGCGCCACCAATAACAAAGCAAGAACACTGACTGTATTCGTAATCACACTGAAACACGCGCCTTGCTCTATGAAAAAGGATGCTACAAATTGCAAAAGGCGGGAAATGGCACGTACATGCAAAACTGAAGCTGCGGCTGTATTGCAGCCAATCACGAACCTCGGCCACCAATAACAAAGTAAGAACACCGATTAACATGGAAAACAAATTGCCCCTGGACCTAGTCAAATCATAACATAACTCGGAGTGCCTCAGTTGCTAAGGCAGGTTTACGTTATAGACACTTGACAATTTTCGCTTAAAATTTCTAAAGAATAACTGACTGTATTCGTAAGCACACTGAAACGCGCGCCTTGCCCTATGCTACAAATTGCAAAAGGCGGGAAATGGCACGTACATGCACAACAGAAGCTGTGGTTGTATTCCAGCCAATCACGAACCTCAACTCTGGAGTAGATGAGGTAAACAAAGAGTTTGGTAGCATAAATTTTCGTCTCAAAATCAGCCCGATTGCAGTTCATGTTTCTAGTTTATTCTTTTAAACAAAACATGGGATAACCATTCCCTTTTGCACCTAATTATCATTTCAAACAGCGGGTTATAAAGAGAGGGTACCTGTTTTTAGCACTGTTTTTCTTTTTACTTTTAGTAGTAATCTTGCCAAAAATCTGTCTTTTAGAGCATGTAAACAGTTCTCGGACGCCTTTATACCACAAGTTCGCATTTCGGCCTCCTCTTTCTGGAAGCTTGGATATGCTTCTGAACTCAATCTACGCCAATGTTAATGTTTGCACGAAGCACCTTTGAAAGGCTAAAAAGTACGCTAGATTCAGGTTGCAATCATGGTTATCTCACCTGGTAAGGCATAGATCGGATGTAAAGGACATTTTTCTGTGGTCAGTGAAATTCCATCAATAGCTACGTTTATGCTGCCATTCTTGATTCCATAGCCTTTGATAGCCAACTTTACAAAGAAAACAATTAATTGAAGTTTGTTTTATATAAATTATTAAAAGTTAATAAATTTAAACCAACACCACTTTCATGGCTGATAAATAAAGCAGTTACTTTAATTGTAACTACCTTTAAATAAGAAAAAAGCTTATAGCTACATTTCAAGATTTTTAAAGTGAAAATATGCGATGCTATTTATAAATGCATTTTTTTGCTTTTAAATACATTAAAAAGCACGAGTTTTCATTAAATATGCATTTGAATGGAGTCAACTGAATTACTTTTCATTACTGGAAATGGGAATTCGGACGGTTTTGCGTACAACATGTTTGCTTTAAATCCAAATCTTAGCCAGTTCAGCTTTGTTCTCAACCAACAAAACAACATGAAAACAAGAGAAGAAACATTTTATGCTAGCTGTAAGTTCCATTTCAACTCATTTGAGCCTAACCATTCTAGTTGGTAAAGCATCTTTTTGTAGACAAATATAATCATTTAGACGCAGCAAAGAAGGATAAAACAAGTTAGAATGCTTAATATGTCAATATCTTTTGTTGTAAGCAAGACAGATAAATAAATGGATACCTTGAAGTTCTGTGAGCCGATAAGAGGAAGGTGTGCCATTGACCAGTTGTTTCCTTGAAATCCAGACAGGCTCCACGACAAAGTTCGACCACGCTTTCTTATAAGATATATTTCTAACTTGGCTCCTAGCTTACTTGGCATTAAATAAAGAAACCGTAGACATAATCCTGTTATGTTGTAGAGCGGTTCCCAAGAGATTAAAGGACTTTCAAGACTTGCCTCGAGCGGTTCATCAGTATATGCAAAAGCATCTGGTTAAAATTAATAAGATAAGTGTACAAGTCATCATACTGCCTGTTGTAGTTTGATCTGCTCGTATCATTCAAACATCAGGCCTACTCCGGGTCCTTAAGTCGCCTTAAATCGCATTTAGTCGCAACCATTTTTCACCCCATTTTTCAATAAATCGTCTTAAATCGTATTAAGCCGCGGTCATTTTTCACACAGTTTTTCCATAAATCGTTTTAAATCGCACTAAGCTGCGGTCATTTTTCACCCCATTTTTCCTTTAATCGAACCAAGTCGCAGTCAATTTTCACCCCATTTTCCCATACATCATCTTAAATCGCACCAAGTCGCAGTCAATTTTCACCCAATTTTTTCTTAAATCGCCTTAAATCTTACTAGGTGGCAGTCATTTTTCACCCATTTTTCAATAAATCGCTTTAAGGCGCACTAAGTCGCAGTCATTTTTCACCCCATTTTTGCTTTAATCGCACCAAGTCGCAGTCATTTTTCACTCCATTTTTCTTTTAATCGCACTCAAGTCGCAGTCATTTTTCACCCCATTTTCCCTTAAATCACCTTAAATTGCCTTAAGTCGCAATAGGTTGCTCTAAATCGCGGCGACTTAACGACCCGAAGTAAGCCTCACATCGTGTTAGCTATAACAACCTTTTAAAAACGGAACACTTCAGAACAGAAAACCGCACAATGATTTGCCCACTAACGTTGGATCCGTTGGAAAAATCAAGTCGATTTTAAAATCTTTGAAGTAAACGAAGTATGAATGAAAATATTCGACACAACATTATGAATTTGTTGTAAAGCACCAGCCATCTTCAGATAATGGAGTACGAATTTGGGGTGTTACAATTTTAAAATTTCATTTTGCACTTCATTACCTGATAAAGGCTGGTTTGGCCTGCTAGAATATAGTGCTTTACAAAAAATGTATAACATTATGCCGAATATTTATCTTCAAACCACTGTAGGTTTACTTCCTTTCGTAACTCACAATGAATTAAAAGGGAGAAAAGAATGATCGCCAACAGTATTTTCATTTAATTAAGTTAAGCTAAAGAACAAAAATCCTAGAATTCACTAATACTTTATTGTATGTCATAAAACAATTCTTAGCTATAGGTGTCGCTGAAAATTTTGGCATCTTTGAAAGAAACAGCTATTAAAAATGAAAAATGTAGGCCAAGAATGCAACTTGTGGTAGTTAGTATAAAATTTCTAATCCCAAAAGCTCGTCCATGCCGGGGGATAGTTCGGGGTCAAAAGGGTAGTGAGGACCGTCGGAAAAGTCCCCAAAATACCCTTAAAAATACCAAGGGATAAAAATTTTCTACCCTAAAAATACCTCTCGGTTTTAAAATTACCCCAAACAATTACAAATTGATAGCTGAAATTTTCCTCTGGGTAGCTAGTGGGTCGGCGATAAGTCCTCTCGTGTTGTGCTGAACGTGACATGCAGCAAATAAAGGCGTGCATGTAGTAGAACGTTCGCCAAAGGACGTTTTTTAAAACTTCCTATCAGTACATACATTTGTTAAAACACGAGACTGCAAGAAACCTAATAGCGTGGCGTTTTTAAACCCTAAAAAATACCAGGCTCTTGGTTTAACACCGGATTTCTTTTTACAACCCCCCAAAAATACCGGACAGGCAATTTTGACCCCTAAAAATACGACGGTCATACCTACCATCCGAATATATAGGGAGTACCCCCCCCCCCAGATTTCCGTGGCCAGTGACAGTGTTTAACATACGTAAGGGTTAAGTAACGCTTACCTTGACTGTAGTAAACTGTTTGTCTATCAATTTTCCAACCGATTTGAGTGCCATTCTGTGCATTTCGCCATGAACAGAATGTAGACTTGAACTCGCAAACCTCGATAGTTTTTGCTGTTGAGAAAGAATTTGATGTTTGAAATTTTAATTATGTGCTTGGATGAACTTGAATTGCGGTTTGGTCCACTGCCAACCACAAGGAGATAATAGGTGTTAAAATATATGTTCAAAACTCACTAACTAATGCAGCGATTACAAGTACAAGTAAAACATCCTTCCCATAATACATGAAATGGTGACTTGAAAAACGGAAAAACTTCTTCGGAAAAAAAAGATGTTGTGCCTCGAGCGGGAATCGAACCCAGGTTCCTCGGTTTCATGTCCGAATGTGATACCACTACACTATCGAGACAACCCTGCTGGTTGCAAAGCCATCTAATGAGCCATAATCATGCACTTACTATTGAGGAGCAAATAAAGAACGTACCTAATACGGTTAAGTGCCCAACAGCACGTCGCTTCCACTCTCTGGTAGATTCAGATCCGTCAGTGAATGAATACAGCAACTAAACACAAAAAACGTTTGTTTAGGTATCGAGTGAAGTCTTATACCGGCAATTTCTACGGCTAGAACCAAAAGCAGGAACGGGGAATGGGGAACGGAAAAGCAGACGGAATCTCTAAAAGCAGGAACGATAAAAGGAGAAATCTCTAAAAGCAGGAACGATAAAAAGCGGAATCTCTAAAAACAAGAACGAAGAACCTCTCTCGAACATTTTCCAAATTTTTTTGCCAAGTTCAAAAGTCCCCTTATTTCTTAAAAAAATGAATTTGGTGTTTTGTAAACTGTTTTGTAATTCGCGTCTCAGGGGTTCTAAGTTTAAAAGTTCTTATGCGGAGACATTTTAAGCCAATTGCTCAAGTGCAAATACTGAATGTGCACCTTATGAATGGCCTCGCCCAAAGTTTTTCGCCTTCATGTGGCTGGGGGCGGGAAGATGGTGGAACAGAATGCTTCTGCATGAGAACTTTTCAACTTAGAATTCCTGAGACGCGAATCACAAAACATTTTTTACTTTTATCGTTCCTGCTCTTAGAGATCCCGCCTTTTATCGTTCCTGTTTTTAGAGATTCCGCTTTTTATCCTTCCTGCTTTTAGAGATTCCTCCTGTTATCATTCCTGCTTTTAGAGATTCCGCCTTTTATCGTTCGATTCCTGCTTTTTCCGTTCCCCCTTCCCCCTTCCAAGATTACCCGTTCCTACTTTTAGTACTAGCCCAATTTCTATCGGGAGTTTTTAATACGTTTGTGAGCAACCTAACCTACCTAATCACCTCGAATCTCAAAAACACAACAGTTGACATTTTCAGGAGTCTCACTGTTAAAAGAAGGATGGGAAACACTGAAATAAAGTTATTACTACTCGACGGGCAAAAACACTCGTATTATACTTTTACTTTTTATAACTACCTAGAATGATACAAGCGGGAAATCGCCTCATACAGCCATAAGGTTAAAACACATTTCAACTAGTGCTAAACTTGTAATTAACTTTGCAAGAAAAAAAGGTCTTTGCACCTCAATGTCTTGCGTTTTGGGTTGTGTCAGAACAGGCAATGTTCCATTCCATATTTTCTCCTCACACGACATTTCCAAGGAAGGATTGATTGTTAAATTGTGCCCCAGTACGGCGATTTTTACTTCCAAAGGACAATCTGGGCAGTATATTCCCTCACAGCAGTAGCGATACGACGCTAGGATAAAAAAGATTTTGTTCTTGATCAACTTTACCCGACTAGATTAGTTCTCATAATTATTTCGTGTGCCAAGTCACTATATATTCGTTTTGCACAATCAGCTAAGTTTCTTTTCTTTTGTAAAAAATGGTGCAAATAAGAATTATTTTTGTTACTGTTTATCAAATACAGTCGATATGACAGAACTGATTGACTTTGGAAACCGAATAGACCGAATATGCAAGGTGTTAGCCTAGCTTGTATATCTCACTTTGAGCAAACCTTCATATAATTTAACTGTTCGAGCCGATTACTTCTTTGTGTTAGCCTGAAGATGGTTATGGTATCTGTTTTTGTATTAGATTTAGTGAAAAGTGATAATAAATTAAATTGGAATTAGACAATTCCTTATTGTTTTTAGAATAAAACTAATTAACAGTGCCTTCCAATTTCCTTCCTTCAAGAGGGCGGTCATAGTATTGAATATAACGTAATAAGAATATCATTGTTATTGAAACCATTTTATTACTACAGAGAAACCTCTTTTTAACTAAAATTTTCGGAAGACTAAACAAAGCTAACCATTTTGAGTTTAAAAAGCGCAAGAATGAAAGACTATATTTAAATGTATTTTAACAGAATCAATCATAATTGTATTGGGCACTTTTCGTGTTTATTAGGTTCGATCTGGTGTTTGAAGTTCTTTTATAATTACTATAGTTTCACACCACTTTATTTTACCTACCAGAAAGAGATATTGTACTAAAGACTGTAACCTCCAGGTCTTTCCTACTGTGCTGTAACTCAAAGATAAGGCTGCGTCGACCTATAAACCAATACACGAAAAATAATTGTCTAATGTATGGCAAATCCAAATTGTTACTAATAATGAGATGCTCTAAATCGTGGTTTTATGAAATGAAGTGTAGATAAGGGAAAAAATTCTTCAAGATAAAGTGTGGTAAAGTTATAAGTGAATTAAAATAAGCAAATAAGCTTGTAGTAGACCAACATATATAGCTCAACATAAACTAACGTTGTTAAATATAAATTCTTAATGAAATTTACTTAAAGCTTTCATCATAAGAAAACTCGCTCAAATAGTTCTAACAGCCAATCACAGTTTTTTTACATAATCTTGTTGTGAAAGGAACTGTTTAATTTTGTGAGAAATTGTCAGCTCCATGCAATATAGTAGTTGCGTGTACGCGAGAATCAAAGATGACTGAATTTTCATTGAAATTACTAGGCCCCGAGGGCCCGTGAGCGCTAATTTAGGTTTTTCTAAATTTCTCGAAAACGAAAGCTCAGTTGCAAGTTTAAGTGTGATTTCTAAAATGAGTTCACTAAAGGGGTGCTCCAGGCAAAATATAAAGAAATCCAAAATTTGACGGTTGTCCACGAGTATTTGATTTTCTTAGTCAGCAACTCTTAACAAATTTTAAATCTTAGAGGTCTGTTTCAAGTTTAAACTGAAATAATGCAATTTCCCGTCAACCTTATCGAAGACTGTTTTTGCACGCTGTCTTTTTTTTAAAATAGATATAGTCGGCTTAGTTAAAATTTGAACGAAGTAGCTGTTTAAACTTTGTCAAGCTTTTCCGAAATTTTTACAATGTTTACGTACGTTAATTTATTATAAGAACCCTTTTCATAAGTACATCAGCCTGAAAAGCGACCAAAATACAAGAACGTGCTTTAGAACATACCCGAAGTTGAGGAAATTGGCGCCGAGATCTCTAATTTGTTACATAGTAACCTTTGATTCCTGTATTGCTTTTGGAATATTTGCGCTTGAGAAAGAAAGAAACTAATACATTATCTTTTGTATACGTATGAAGCAGTACATTTTCTTGGGTCTCCTGTCCTTCGTTCATAGTTTTTCTTACAAAAATGCGTGTCTACCAAACACGTTTGATTTGAGGCACACAATTAAGGCACCCATGAATTTGAGGCTAAAGTCCCCAAAATATTCAAGGACATAAATCCTCGGCTAAAAGACAAGACGTTCTTATTTTAAAAAATGTACTGGTTTAATGTCGCAAAACAAGCTCGTGCGTAAATTTTCCATGAAAAAATCTACATTTCCTCTAAATGCACAGCACAGGAGAACTAAACTAGAAGTCTCTAACCTGGGTTAGTCCAAAATAAAGTCTTTCCGCTTATTGGTTTAGTCTCTCTTCCAGCTGCTTTCTTTATCCCAACAGAAAAATGATCTGACCCTATCACTTCATACATGTATCCTTGCAGACGGATCAGATTACAGCGATGGAGTAGAATATCATTGGATGTTTGTTCGAAGTACCTGTTAATTGTTGTTTAGTAGGTAAAATTTAGTCAGGTTGCTGTATATTCTTGCTTTCAGCAGAATCAACAAAAACTCAAAGTCAATGCTGTGCTAATATCCAAAAGAGATGCAGATGAGCAAGGAATTCAATTAGAGGCATGCACGTTCTTTTAAAGCTAACCGTAATCATTGTCGTAATAGCAATTCTAATCATATCCCAATCGTAATCAAGGTATAGTCTGATAAATATTTAAAAATCTAGTATATTATCAAGTATGCTGCAATCTGATTGTCGATATTCAGCAACTGGCGTCTTTTATATTAACATGTTGTTGGCTTCAGCTAAAGCAGTTGTACTGATTGTTATCGTTTTCTATGAATCTTCGCCCCTCGTTGACTATTGACTCATACAAAATTCCACCAGCCAAAGCGAATTGCAAAGAAATATAGAAAAGTTGTATTTTAGCACTTTTCCCATCCTAGGCGCGCGGTTGATTTGTCCAATTGAAGTAACGAGCTTGGAATTTCATCGATATTCTCATCCGTTCCTGAACCAATCCCATTTTCAGCTGCATCCTTGATCCACAGTTCACATTTGTCATCGCAAGTTATAGAAAGTGTGTACAAACCAGTTTCTGGTACCTATGGAATGTTCAAGGCGTACACGTGGTTCATGAGAATTTCAAATCTATATTTCTTTTGTTAAGTTACTGAATGATTCTCGTGGAAACGTGTGCCCCATAAGATACTTCCATTAAGCCTTGTTTGTTATATGTAAACGTTTATACCGTGAGTTTCAGCAACACCACTATGCGTTTGAACATACTTTACTGTAACTGCACTGACCTTTAAAGGCTCAATCAGGGGGAGTCATTTACTTCTTTAGTGGCTTTATAACTTAATCCGAAAACCTTATAGTATGTATCCCGAGCATTTTTAGCTGCATCTTTCCTCCGATTTCAAAGCTTCCAATTACAAAGTAACCTAAAACTTTTTGGCCTCCCTCGATGTCTAATTCATACGCATACATAGCCGCTAAAAATCTGATCGCTACCCTACTGATACTAAAAAAAGCGTTAATTCTATGAATTTTTCAGTCCCACCGGCTTGGGAGAATTTACTGAAAACTCGATGAACTGTTTGATCTTTCAAAAACATATTATATTTAAAGCGCTCCATCAGATGAACACTTCAAAACTCAATCAACGGACCCTTCTCGATAGTTTTAATACTTAGCTTGCCCGCTAAGCCAAAGTTTCCACAAGGCGAACAAGCTTTGCTTATCTACAATCTGCACCAGAATATGTTTGTTGTATGCTAAAACGTAAATACTTTGAGAAGACTATGGGTACAAAACTCTTTCTTTTGCTACTGTTTGCAAAAATTACGGCAGACAAACAACTACGCTTGTTATTGTTTGTTGTTTTACTTCGTTTCTGAACTTTTTTTCTTGTCATTAGATCTGTCTAAAGGTTTTTAGTGTTCGTCCATTACCTCGTTTTGAAGTTGCTACTTTTACACAAAACTATTTCACTTTCCATTGTATTTCAATTTAATTTGTCTTTTCTTTTTTACCAAAATATTGTTTGTCAACTTCAATTTACAAGTGTTTTTAAACAATACTTCCATGTTTTTGGTTTGAGATTTGTAGTAATTTCTTTGTTCTCTACCTGTAAGAATCCTGTTAAGCGCTGTGCGTAATTGTCGCCAAAACTTGTAGGAGCGTCGAACTCGAGGAGCACGTGACTGACATTTGGAACCTGGTAAAAGATAGGGCTGTCTTTGTATGCCTCCAGCTGAGCAGAGTCAAAATTGGCATCATACCATACGTCTCTCGACACACCACGTATGCTATCCAACGTATCTATAATGGAATTAAAAAGTTTATGGAGTTTTGTTTGTGTCAGAACAAAAGCTCGAATTGTTTTGATTCTTCGACGTCCGAGGGTATTTAGAGTTTTGGATTTCAATGTATCTAATCTTTAACCTTGATTTTTGACTTTTAAGTAAACAAACCAATCAAATTAAAAAGAAAACTTCTAAGGGAAGAAAGAGACATTTAACTTTGCTGCATAGTCGTGCTGCCTAGTTTTCTTTTTTTCTTAGTCAAACAAACATTATTATACAAAGATTTTTATCAAATTACTAATTTAAAAAGTATTAAATTTTTTAGAAGAAATAAAACCATGAAAAAGGGGGTGCAAATATGCACTCTTATTCATAAAAGCGACCTATTCCAACTTTTTAAAAAAGTGGTGAGGAAAAGTTTCGAAGGAGAGGTCAATTCCAATCGGAAAAACCACGCTCCCTACCTGTTGCAAACACTCGGACGTCACACAAACCAAGAACACCATTTTCGTTACGAAGCTCAAGCTTTAGAGTATTCCCTCTCATAGGCACGTGACATACACACGACGTATAATCACCAGCACCATATTGCGTGATATTACAGCAGAGCAATCCATCCTTTGCAGTATGATGCTTTGAAACTGAAATCAGTAAATTGTCTCTGATATTCCGACGTAGGTCTCTTGCTACCAGAACGCTCACTTTATAGACAAACACTTCAATCCCAAGATGAATAGTTAGCAATGGGTGTGTTTCCTACAACGGAAAGTGACTAGATTAGAAGATTGAAAAAAATCGTTTTCCCACTTTCAAAAATCGATCAAGTTTATAGTTTTTTTTTCAACCAACAAGAAATGGAGTTAAAAGTGTTCCTATATCTAGGTTCCATGTTCTTAGATATATTCAATTTGATAAAAAAATATAAATACATTGTTACTCTGGGAAAAAAAATTGTATTATATAGTCTATAAAGCATAAACAAAAAAACTTTTTTTTATCACTTTCCCCTGAAGAAGACTAGCGGTATAGCCGAAACGTTTGGATTCAATCGTTTTTTAAATATATAATACAAAAATATTTTTCCAGAGTTACAATATATTTATAGTTTTTTTTCAAATTAAACATATTTAAGAAGAAATTGAGTATTGTGTATTACAAAATGACTGAAATTTTTGTTCTTCAATTAACCATGAAAACGGATCATTCCAATGGTATTTTGATCAGTATGTCTCTAGGAAAACTACAAAAATTTGCGATTCTAATTTTTACTCGAAAATAAAGGAAGTGAATTACACTCACAAATCTTCCTTGATTCCGCGATGACTGTCTCGATTTTCTTATTTTTACAGCCGCCCTGAAGCTCTGTGCTTACTTTTCTGATTTATGTAGGCTCTTTTTTAAGAAAATATTCGATCACTTGAATTCATTGAGGGTATTTATGACTTTTCACCACATCCAACCGTACTTATATGAGCTGTCTTTGTATATGGCAACTCATAATTCAAATGATACGGTAAATACATAAACAATTAGCCTATGGAATAAGTTTTTGTATAATACTTATTAGTTAAGGGCATGTTATGCTTCTTTTCTTGAACTAGCAGACTTACCTTCTCCGAGTAGAAGCAAGTGTTGGTCCTGTTATCAACAGCATAGGAAGAAGAGCTGTCCCTGCCGATAGTGGATGCTTCAGTTTTTTTGCCTGATGCAAATTTTACTGCAATCACAAAGCATATTAAATGTTCTTGTTAGTTTTGTGCTAACTTTGCTGGGTAGGTTCAATATGTCGCAACGACAGCCGCATTTGCAACATTGTTGATATACTACTTATCTTGATTTGAAAATGGCGGACTTGATTATGTGTTACTCAAATAAAAATCAAAATACTTACAAATACCAAATAAACAACGCATATTTACAAATGAGGATTTATAAAACAGATTTCTTATCGTTCTTCATACTTATTAAACTCTATGCGATTATCCTTAGTCGTTACTTTTGGAATGGAAACAGAGCATAATAATAATAATATTAATGATACATAGTAATAATAATAATAATAATAATAATGATAATAATAATAATAATAATAATAACCATTTATATAGCGCCTTTCTCCTTAAGACCCAAAGCGCAGACGCTGGCTATGGGAGGATAGCAATTTTTAATCTTTTTGGAACACAGACTTTTGACACAGGCTTACAAAAATTTCTATTAAAGTGCCTATAACAATAAAAGTTATTTTTGTAACCACTTAAGTGTTTGGAAACTAAGAACGTTTAAGAAACGAATTGTTTAATTCGGTCGTATTCTCGGTTTTTTTAAACACATTTGAAGTTCAAGTTTTGTTGGTTCACGACCGCGTTTTAGGGGGACTGGGTTATGATATGACGTCATTCCCGGACATCTCTAGATCAAAACACAGCAGAATGGACATGAATGAATCAGAGATTTTTAATGCAGAAGTAGATTCAAGTTCTTCATACAATTCTCAGCTCTTTTGTCCATTTGTGTTTGGAAAAGATTTCATTTGCTCAATATCAAAAATCGGAAATGACGTCACAACCCAGTCCCCTGAAACGCCGTCGTAAACAAAGGTGTCTGAAAATTTTACTAGTTTGAGCAACTGCAGAAAAAAAAAATTTGACCAAATCTCAAATTCTTTTTTGCAGAAGTATTTTGAATTGTATATGAAATGATTTGATCTAAAGAAAAATGTTAGCGTTAGATGCACTTTAAATGCGAAACTCAGAAACTTGAAAACACCTTAACCGTGTGTGTCATTTTGTTTGATTAACATATCTAGCCATTCGCCACACTAGAAACGCCTTCTTAACCAATTTTAAGGGTAAGTATTTCGAATATTTCCCCAGATAAGATCTCTCACCTTAAGTGAACCATATGTGAGCAAGGCCTGCATTAGGGAACAAATCTCCGAGCCTAATTTAACCAAATTGAAAATTAAACAAACAAGGTGAAAAAATAAAACTTTTAGCTTGACATATATGTGAGTTTTAACATCTACTAGCCATACAGTTCCATTACGGTAAGCTTTGAAAGATTTGAAAGATGGCCCTTAAACTTAAACCAATCATGCAAAAAAATTCAAACAGTGTTGCTTATCAAAAAGTGCCTTACTTTCTCTTGTTTGACACAAAGACACATGTTTTTCCGTGCAGGAAAGGTGAAACAATTTGTTGTCAGAGGTTGAGATAGCTGCACAGCGGTCGTTCGTAAACAGTTTGGGGTATTCTTTAGTCCATTCGCCTCTTGTTATTAGTCTGCCGTCTAACCAAGACCACTTAGGAGATGATCTGAAAAACAGAGTAAAACTGTTGCGGTTAGATGCAGCAAAACTTACTAGATTCAAACCGATCTCACATGAAGAGATTTTTAAAACAATTAAGCAATTCCATTGTTTCCATTTAACTTGTACCTCGATAAACAAAACGAATTTTTTTTCCGTTTGTCTTTTATATATGTTATGACTGATTATGGCATTTGAACAAATCTATAAATACTCGTAACAACTAAATTATTTGAGGAGTATTATATTATATTAAAAAAGTACGAAAATATTGTAGTTTCCTCGAAACTTTTACTGTGACTTTTCTTAAGAACAATTGATTTTATCCACAGTTGACGGAAGAAAACATGGAACGAGAGTTGAGCCTTAACAATATTATAACCTGAATGATAGAAAATCCTCTTTACCTTATTGCGATCCATACATAAGGCTTATCGGCAATGAGCTGACCGATTTGCTTGTTCATTTCCTTTACAAGGGCACTGCTGTCAATAACTGCAAGCTCCGCGCTTAGATTACGACATTTCTGTGAAGCATAATCCCAAGACACCTCCGATTGTGCGTCCACAAAGTAACAGTCGACTCGGATAGGTAAAAAACCTTTGCGGCAGTTCCAGTTACCTAGAAAAGTGACGTACGTCCCTAAAAAATCAACTTGAAGTGCGGGAGGGCAGAGGAGGAGGGGGGTGGGC
>JAOBAT010068494.1:0-22578 GCA_026413305.1 Hydrozoanthus tunicans | reverse complement strand
ATCAGCCAAACGATGTTTATTGATTTAATTAGGTGACTCCTATTGCAAGCAACAATATAAAGTTGCACTTCCTGTCTCAGTTACCTATTGGGTAGACTAGTTTGTTAGTTTTTTTCATAGTTTGTTGACACAACTGTTAGGCGACAACACGGGCCACAATGGTAACTTAAAACGCGAAACTTGAGTCAGGAAAACTAAGAACAAACTAGTAGATGACCTTTTCTTTGCGGATAATGCTTGCAGGGTTAACTTCTACTTTCTTGTTGCATTTTATATCTTAATGCAAACCAGTCCTTGCGTGTTTCAGGATTCCGTATTGTTTCCGCAAATTTCCCGGTTTGTAGTTCAAGCCTAAACGGAAATGGTGAGATTAGCTTTAATTAATTGTTCATTCTCTCTGCACGATGCTAAACAGTTTATTGCAGGCTTATGTTACTTCTGTATCAAACAAAAGAATGTGCTTGACTGTAGGGCGTTCAATTCAAAGACAACCTTTCGATTGTAGAACAAATGTGTTACTTGATGTCACTTCTAAGTAATTCTTTAAGAACAAACATCTAAAGCCCAGTTATGTAACTTGTTAAGTTATTGTTGAGGCAATATTTCATTTAACCCTATCACGGGACTGTCGAGTATTATGACAAAAAAGTCGGGTGAACTATTGACGTACACATAGACGGTTTCAATAACAGAGGCACATTCAATCGAAATTATTAATGTTCTGTTTTGGCAAATAGTTACTCGACTCTTTGGCAAATGAAATATTCTTACTCTAACTTTCAAGCTTTTCCGTTAAAACCGAAATATCTTAGACGTGAGTCGAACAAGAAACTTGGTGCCCTAAATAATCTGTTGATAGATTTGTGGGAGATTTGTCAAGGTGTTTCGATTCAATTCTGTGGGAACTAACGAAGCCGTGCGGGTATTATCTTCAGCCTTGAATTCAGGGTTCTTGTTTCCTTTGTCGGATGTCGATTCAATTTCCTTGTTGATTTTTTTTTGTGTTTTTAAGTACTAAATCTAAGCATTCTTAAGCAACTCGATAAGGTACAGAAAAGATGTCTTTCCAATTCAAGCTAACAAATTATTCCGAAAGATCAGGGGAAAAAAATAAACCGGACCGTGCATGGGTATTAAACGAAAACAGCATAGGTACAACTGTAACGCGTGTTTTTTTCTGTGAAGCAGGTAACTCAGACATCAACAAAAGAGGGTGACTAACAAAGAATAATACACTTTGATGACAAATGCAACGCACTAACTTTTACCAAAGACTAAATAATTGTCGGCCGAGGCTAAATACTGATAAACCAAAACTGAAATTTGAAGTATTATGTTGCACAAAAACAACACAAACAGCCATTTTGATTATTTACTTTCATTTACACTTCAAATCAGTGGTGTCATGAGGACGTACCACTGGCGTGTTTCTCTTTTTCGTTTTTCTTTTGTTTACTACACTACTTGGCGCAATTTACGTACGTCGAAAGTGACAAGTCTTTTCGTCAACATCAGAAATGTTATATCAATTTTCCGGTTCTACCACTGACATAAGTCAAAAGGGTGAAAACGTGTCATGTTATATAAATCAGGTCGCACGGGTACTGCATGACGTATATATCAGCTGCCGCTCAACAAAACAGGGAAAAACTTACAAAATCAAAATTGAAGCTGAAAGAAAGCATTACATGACCGCGCAGAGATATGAATTCTATCTTCGAGTGTTAAAAAATAACTCACTTTCACCGCGAGGAGATAAAATCGTATCTCCATTATAAACAAATATATTCTTGACCTTTTCTCAGCCTTAGAATGTTCTAAACAGGTTCTTAATTTTTTGGCGATTTTCAGTCCAATGATCTTAAAAAAAGGGTTTTAAAAAGTATCATTTCTTCAAATTCCTGTAAGGTTCGAACACGGCTTTTGGGCTCCCTTGAAAAAGTGGTAGGAGATTTGAATAAGAGCCTAAAGGTGTGCATAAATTAACAAATGTACGAACACCGGTGTAAATTTGCCTTAAACACTATATATTTGTCCCTAAAGATACGGGGTTAACCGAAAACCCTAAAAGGCACGCTAGTTAAAGGTCTATAGAATACCCCAACCTTCTTTTCAAGGGATCGCTCCCCCCCTCCCCCCCCCCTGAGGTTTTCAAAGATTTTTCTAATGTAAATTGTTTTTTCATCTAATCTTTCAGCTGTCTACAAAGTGGTGTTACATCCTCTATGTTCTACTCTTTTTGTCACCAGCTGTTGTGTCCCGTGAGTATAATTTTGTGCAGTAACTCTTACAGCCGCGAGCAAATGAAACTGTATTGTTTTGCATTGGTATTGTACGGACATTATCTTTATAAACGGCGAAGGTTTTTACTTTTTATTTTGTTTCAATTCAAATTAGCCCGACATTCGTTGTTCTTTAATCAAACCTTCGAAAGAATATGCTACCCAAACTGAGGCAAGTAGGATTAATTTCAATGTAGACAAAATACTATTTTAAAAACACCACCATTTATGAAAAACGTCTATATGGTTCTTTATGTCACGTGTGAAGATTACTCCAACGGTCTTATAAGAGGGCCCATTTAATAGTGCCAGAGGTAGGCAACAAAAAAACGCACTAATACTTTCCGATGACGAAGCCGCAAAGCCAACTCCAGAAACTTAATAAAGTAAAAGTTTTAACCAAATCAATTTTTAAAAGTTCTTCCGGTACTTTTATACGCATACAATTTCAATTTCGTTTAGGTTACATGTTTGTATAGTGAATAGTATTGCTTCAACACTTATAGGGGTAGTGCAGCAATACATTTTATGTATTAATAAAATTTGAAAGAAATTTTAATATTTTGAAATCATTTTTAAAAAAACCTTTTTTAACTTGTTAGTTTTATTTTAGCTTCTTACTTATAAAAAGAGTAAAACCGAGGTAGAGCTCAGTGTGAGAATGAAAGTGAGGGCAAGAAAGCGACAGAGAACAGAACCAAAATATACAATAACATAGCTTGAGTAATGAAGGAAGTAATGAACGTGCTGGTGTTTCGAAGGTTAACCCTGAATATTTCTTTTGTAAAGTAACAACAGTGAATCTTTCCTGCTAGTAAGTCGAGAGGGCAAGAAAACCATGCATGTCTACAGGAGAATGAAATCACGCGTCTCTTTTATTTTTCAACCGTTGGTTGTTTTATAAAAGCAATAAAGCATGTTTCCTTCATACTGGCACTAAGGTGCATTGGAATGTTGGTCGGATTGAAAATAAAAAAATTCCCGCCCGAGTGTTTATAAAAAGTATATAGACATTGGAAGTTGGTTTTACTGCTTGAATAAAAAAAAAAGCTTATGCAGCAGCTAATTAGATGAACGCTGAGAATAGTAAAGGAAAGAAGTGGTGAATTTGTATTAAGATTTATGAATAAAGTATTTATAAGATTCATGAAATGCACTCCTTCGATGCAGCTGAAATAAGAATTGTGCCTTCTCTGAGTTATCTTGAACTTAATTCTTTCAGTTGAGGTTGCCAAAGGGAGGGCAACAGGCCAGTCTACTACAGTCTACGGTGGAACATCAAACCGAGCAGTCGATGGCAATACGAACGGTAGATGGCCATCAAAGTCCTGCACACACACAAACTTGGAAACGAACCCCTGGTGGAGAGTAGATCTTGGGTCTAGCAAGGCAGTGGCCGAGGTGGTCATTTACAACCGAGTGGACTGTTGCAAATTTCGCTTAAGCAACTTTGAAATTAGAATCGGTAAGGCCAAATCCGCTTTCAGAATCTGTTTAACTTGTGCTTCTATAAACACACTAGTTTTCATTGTCAACCATTTTTAAAAGCTCCTTGATTATAAAGAATTCAATTTAAGAACTAAACTGATTATTGTTATATATGCTTATGTTGTGGTAACATTTACCCTTGGCTAAAATTTTTTGAAATTATTTGTAATTTTCTTTCGAAAAACCAAGCTAAAGTATATTCATATATAGTTGTTTAAAAGCCTTGCTGATTTAAAAAATAAGGCTTGTTTTTACTACAAATTTTGTTATTTGAACAAAAACCAATTTTAACTTATGCGTGCATTTAATACGTTTTTAAAACCAATTTTACACTTATAAATTGTCTAGATAGCAGAAATTTGGTAACAAACTTGATAAAACCACGACTCTTTTTTATTGCTTTTCACTACAGCGAGTACTGCCGAAACACTTTTGCAATAAAAAGAGTCCTGACTTTTACCAAATTTGCACTTGCAGCAAGAAAAAATTTAGACATCGTAACCGGAAGTTAGATCTTTTGTTGGAAAATACCGATGACCACTTTGTTTACATTGCTAATGATATTTTGAAGGTCAAGGTGACATAAAAATTATAGTATCAAATGCAAAAAGGTCTTCTTAAGAATGGTATTTGTCAATCTTGACTAAGCCAACCTAACATAATATCATCAGTTTATTTTTAAATATAAACTCATGTCTTATTTTGTTTGCATGACTCTTAAGGATACTAAAGAAATTGAGAAAATAATTTTATCAGACAAAAAATCCATTCCAGGTGATAGCTTAGCCAACAATGGCAACAACAACCCCGTTTGCCGCAGTAGACTCTCACTTGCTACAAAGAATATGGGTGCCTTTTCCTGTCCACAACCTCTGAAAGGGCGATACGTCAATATACGACTGGTAGGAACCAGGAAGGTTCTAACGCTCTGTGAAGTCAAAGTCTACACAGGTACATTAAGTCTGATTTAAGAGTTCAGGGTAGCTAGCATGCACAGTTTCTCGTTTTTGAGTCATTGTCAATCAGCCATAAACTTTTTAGCATGATTATTATGTATAAATTCTTTAAAGCATATATAAATGAATGATTCGCCCAGTTCATTGATAGCAAAACCTGAAACTCAAAAGTGATAAAGTTATTACCCCGCGACGACAAACTTAAATAACCGCCATCGAATCTGGACTGAAAAACAAAAGAAAATTAACTATACCTGATAAAGTTTTGGTTGAGATTAAAGCAAACTTGATGTCAAGTCCCCTTATTGGTCAAAAATTTTAAAGTCGTTTTAATTAAATTGCCACAAACATACGCTGTGAAATATAGCTGTTTATCAAAAGCAATTCCGCTATACAAACTTGGAATTAAAGGAAGCAACGGAAAAAGTTTCCATGATTTGATATTACTCTTTTTAACGAAATTGCAACGAGGTCTCCCAGTTGGCGAAAACTAAAAACAAATTGGAAAAAACACTCCATTTTACTGAAACGTTTAACATTATGAATGTGTATAAATGCCAATGCTAGCTCGACTCACACTTTCAAAACCTTAGGAGAGTGTAACAAAGACTGGGCGGCATTTGGCGACTCTTTCTACAAACTCTGCGATACCCCAGCACAACGGTGGATCTATGCACAGAAAACGTGCCAAAATTTGGGTGCAAGTCTACCAAAGATCGAAACAGACGCCGAAAATACTTTCTTGTACAATTTCCAAAAGAGGCTCAAAATTCAGAACACCTGGATAGGCATAACAAGAGATGAGAATAACCGGTTTTACTGGTCTGACGGTAGTAGCCTTGGATATACTAACTGGTATCCCGGTCAGCCGGACCACTGGAAAGGGAGAGAACACTGTGCTCACTTGAATCTCCAACGAAACCGCAAGTGGAATGACATACCTTGCTCTTGGAGTGGAAACCCACGCTTCATCTGCGAAGTCGGTACGTATATGATTCCAATAACCGAAGAATACAAAATATAAATTATCTTAGGAGCTCAAAGCGGCAAAAGAAGCCTTGAGTTTTGCTTGCTGGAAAATATAGTGTACACAAAGCAGCGAAATTGATTTTTTAAGTTGCGCATGCGTAATACTAAGTTAGCATTTGTTGAGTAATTGTTGCTTATTCAAATTAATTAACAAATATATAGAAAAGTATCTTGAAATAAAATTGTCAGTTCGACAGCTCCAAGTTTATAAATTTTTTACATAATTAAGAACAACGTCAATTTCTATCGTCAGTGTTTCAGCATTGGGGTAAAATGCTATGTGAGATCGCGAGAGGTTTTGATCTATTTAAATTGATATAACTGTTTAGCAATTTGTTATGTCTATTTTACCATGTTTATTTACTAGAATTTCCATTACGCTGCACGTAGCAACTAAGTTACACAACTAAGCCTCGTTTTAGTGTAGGAAAACGCTATTGTGACGTCATCCCAAATAAAATATTTTAGACTGCCTTGCCTTCAAGATCTCTGTGGCTTTCTAAAGTTATCATTTTATTCGTTTCTTGTTCTTACTTCTGACAAAATCTACAAGTTATGTATACTTTAGGATTTATAAGGGTTCTATGAAAATTAACCTTTTTGTGTAAAGAAATTATTGTATTCTTTATTCTCACCAAGCTAAGTGCAACAAGACAGGTCTAATATCTTCGCCCACTACCGTAACGCAATCCATCATGACGTCATCATCCAATATGGACTCCAATCACACGGCTTCGGCAGGGAACTTCCTCAACACCTCCAGCATCTGGTGCCCTCAGAGCCAGTCAACGCTCGAGTGGCTAGAGGTCGACCTTGGAGCTCCGTATCTTCTGTGTGGTGTTGCTGCTGTTAACAACTACGTCATGGGAGGTTCTGCCTCCGTCACGTGGTATAGGGTTTCTACTTCAATTACTGAGTTTGTCGAAGATACCAACAACGACAACAGCTCACAGGTATCAAATATTATCAAGTGATTGAGTAGTTTGGATAGAAGTATTTATCAAACTCAATAATTTAAGTTAGTATTGATTCTCAACTCCCTATTTAAGATCCCTTTCTTTATGTTTTTATCCTCAGAAATGTAATTACGCATTACCTACTACCAAAGTAGTGTAGATCTTTCTAAATCCTTTGAAGAAAAAGTTGGACTGTCATTTTGTTACGCAGGAGCTTCAAACAAGCAGCAATGCCAACTCTCCTGTTTTGAATGATTTTCGAAAAGTTGCAAGGTATGTTCGCTTCAACCTAAAACGCTGGACTGGATGGCCGTGCTTAAAGGTTGAAGTGTACGGGGACAGAGGTAACGTGGCTTTCTATATCATTTTTTGTTAAATTCCCTTTTTTACCTGAATTACACTAGCCCCCAGGCTTTCACAAGGATTACCATGGCCAGTAGCAAAGATTAAGAGATAAAATCAAAGCTCACCTGTACATTATATATATTTTTTGTTTGGCTATAATGTCGACAAAAACAAATGACATTGCTCCAAGCTGAAATTATTCGAATTGGAAAGAGCCAATAGCAATCATTTTTTGTCTTGTAAATCAATGTATCAAAATCATGTACTTAACAAAAAAAAAATTTAGATGCTCCTCAAGTTTCTCATTTTATAACACCTATCACAGAAACTTCAAATATGTTTAATCATTTTAGATTTACGCTCTTTTCCAAGTTACTGTATTTGCCCAAATCTGGACAATAAAGACGAACAACGAATTACCCTTAATTTGGTTTAAAGATTTTTATCTTTACTTTGCTTTTGAGTTGTTTGTTTTTGTTTAGATCTAATTAAGACATAGCAGCTTTAATTGCAAGTGCAAGCAAGTTTTGTAACTGTCCAAACGTGTGTTTTTTATAGTTCCCGAACTGCAGATGAAATTTAAGTTCGGCAACCGCACGGTCGAGCACGTTTCGACAACAGTTTTTAGATGCATTGCTTTTGGGTTCCCTTTTCCAAAGTACACTTGGAAGCAAAATGGCTCTTCTCAGATTTCGAATGGGAGAATGCTCGAACAAAATACCATCCTGAGGATTTCTCCCGTGGAACCTAGCAATGAGGGATGGTATACTTGCACAGCTACCACCGCGATTGGGAGTGTTTCCTCTTCAGCCTATCTAACTGTCCACGGTGAGTTTGTTACTGATAGAAGAATAATTCTCTTTATATGATGCAGGGCAGTGTAGCGTAACTTATTGAATTAACTGCTGAGGCCTACGCTTTGAGACCATCAACGAAAAAGGGATTTGCAAATGAGAGGGCTGCCAGAGCAACTTTATATAACGCAAGTTTAGGAAATACGCTCTAATATGGATTCAGAATGAAATAATGTAACGTAGTTTATTATTTTTTAGGAAGATAAAGCAGTCACTTTATTATGGTGTAAAAGGAAATAATATGATGTTTATTCATACAAATAGTTCTAGTTAACACCATGTGCCAAATTTCTTAGAAAACAAAACAAAAGAGAAATAATGGACGTTAGGGGTCTAACGCTAAGAAAGTCTGTTTTTAACGTAAGACCAGTTTACTAAACATTTGGTAAAACATAATAAACGTTATTAGCTTATGACTTCATCGATAACTTAAAATGTTAGTACACGGTCTTCTCCTTAACTTTTATATGGCAAACAAAAGTTGGCACCCAACAATTGTTTTCAACACCTAAAGCAACGAGCCCCTGTTTATCATAACAAATGTAAACGGACCATAAAAAAATTTTAAAGCTCCTATTTCAACAAACTTTAATCGGTTTTATTCAGCAAAGCCGCAGGATTTGAAGGCCCCTTCTCCTGTCAACGGTGTCAGAGAAGAGCGTGCTGTGCTCACGTGTGAAAGCTTTGCACTTCCGGTGCCCAATGTTACGTGGATCAACGATAACATAGATATATCAAGCGCACGCTATTCTGTCAGTAATGTTCTTGTAAAAATGACTGGCAGCGCCAAGACGAAACTTGTCAGCAACCTGACAATCAGCAACGTCTCAGTGACTGACTCTGGATGGTATACTTGTAGATTCTGGAACTATCGCGGCTCGGTGGAAGACAGCGTTGAGCTTCAGGTAGTAGATGGTAAGTAGATGCTGGCCTAGAACGCTTGCCTCCTTTCTGCACTAACCGCGCCTTCTCGCCTGAAAACTGATCTTTCTCTTTTTTTACTCTGTTACCAACCAGTGAAAAACATGGTGGACAATATGACTTTAGGAGACATAGTAATAGTATTTGTTTTTCACACGCCATTATCAAATGACAGGCAATCGAAAAATAGCTGTTAAGCTTAATATTTCGAAACTCAATTTCAGAATATTTGATCACTTAGCGGATTAAATCAATAGGAAAACTTTAATAACAAATTAGATACCACAATATAGATAAGGAACATCCAAGTTTGAAGAATCTCAATTAACTTTCTATAGTCTGACAACAGATGTATTTTGTATGGCCTTCAGAATTTAAGTATTAATATCATACAAGCTACAATAAACAAGAAAGTTCGGAGACATATGCAAAATGAAGAAGCCGATGAAAAAAATAATAATCTTGACTAAAGGATGAGACAAAGTTTTTGCTTGTATTTGACAATAGACGTTTTCTATCTCTTAAGATAAGTTGTTTTTATTCATGAGCTAAGCTAAAAAGGGGTGTTCAAATGTATATTGTTATCGCCATTATTTCAACAGAAAAGATGTATGAACCTCAAAAATGTTTGTAACCCATTTCAGGGGTCGGATCTAAACCAATTGTTTTAATTCCCAGCATGCAGTCCTGTTGTGTTCAATCTGGAGGATGGTCTGACAGCTTTCGTCGACTGGGGCAGAACTGGAACAGCGTTCAATAGTCAGCCTACATACGGTGACAATATCAGCAAGCGGCTACCGGGTCAAAGGGCAAACCAACAGGGGTCTTACTGGGTTGGAACGTACGAGAACAGACCCACACCTAAAAATCACCCAGGCTCAATCCAAGGAGACAGACCACAGGGAACCCTGACTTCGCCCGAATTCATGATTACAGGTATAATTAGGAGGGAAATAAGCAACTCGCGTCTTTGCATCTTTTTCAGGTTGTTTTGTGTAGATGTCATGCTATACTAAACGTGTATGTTCTATGGTTGGGAAGAGAAATGTTTCTAAAGTTCCTAAACAACAGTGACTGAAAACAACCCATGATTGTGGTGCAAATATAAAGTTCCAAATAGGTTCAGTGATGTATGACAGAGTGTTTTCTATAGCTACTGTGAATGTTTCATTACAACTAGTTACCACTTAGATCTGTTGTCGTTCCTGCTTTACTGTCAATGTGAATATTCATGTTTTTATCCTTGTCACTTTTTTACTTTAGGACCTCAAGTTTCTTTCCTAGTTGGCGGAGGCTGTGTACTTCAGCGAGAAGCTGTTCAGCTGTTGGTTGATGGCAAAGTTGCTCGTTCAGCTACGGGAAAGTGTGCTGAGAGAATGGCAAGACAGATTTGGAATGTGCAGCAATTTATTGGGAAGAGAGCAAGACTTCGGCTCATCGACTTTTACGGTTTTGGATGGGGTCACATCAACTTTGATGACTTCAGAGGAGGCGCGTCTCGTTGTAAAGGTCAGCGCAACTCTTTGTGGATGCTATCAATGCTAAGAAGATCAACATTTATTTGCTCCGAAAACACGTGTTCACAAAGCTTTGGTTTGAAAATTTGACTGTATAAAAGAAGAGATCCCATTTTGACCCTACACTACCACTGTTTAGGAAAATTGGATGTAATTATCAATGTTTTGATGGTTCAAAGTATTTAACGTTCTGCTCTTTAACATCCATGTTTTGTTTTTGTCTACCGCGTTTTTTTTCTTTGGTTAGTTTGATACAGAGAAGTTATGAGATAACTAGAATCGATGAGTTAATATTGTAATAGTGCTTACAAAACATATATGTGCTCCTTTGAGCATATTGCATAAGTTTTAGCTGTTATTACAATCATGCTTCGTAAACATTGCATGAACCGATTTTTAAATTCCTTAATTAACTTTGTGGAATAATATCATGTTTATCTATTATTCGACATAAACTTTCAGGTTGTTCTGAACCTTTGGGGTTAGAACTTGGCAAAATACCCAACTTCGCAATGACGGCGTCTACCATGTGGGATCGAAATCATGGACCTTACTACGGGCGTTTGAATATGCTTCGAAGAAATGGTCACGTGGGGTCCTGGTCTTCCAGGCACAATGCTATTGGCCAATGGCTTCAGGTTGACCTAGGAACGATTGTTGATGTCACAAAGATTGCTACACAGGGGAGAGCAGACATGAACCAATGGGTTACCGGTTATTCTATAGCCTACTCCTATAATTTAAGTGCATGGCAGTTCTATCAAGATGGAGTGGTAAGTATGAATTATTGTCTTCTAAAATGTTACTATCATATTTATAGCTTGGGTTTGGCGCAATAGTAAGATTTCTGCCTACCAATCCTCCAATATTTGGGCGACCTTCTTTTCCGCTAAAGGCCCCACTCAGCTCAATTCTATCCTTCCGCGGTCCGTAAAGTGAGTACCAGCATATATGGACCGCTTTGAAGCGGCTGCCTGGAAGCCCTGTGTTTGCTCCTGGTCCGCTGCGGGTAAAACGAACATTGTAAAGCGCCTTTGAGCATTCATATTGAAAAGTAATATTAACATTCGAATGCACCACTTTACCTTTTTTATATTGGTCAAGGAAATAATAATGAAATATTATTGAATAATATTGAAAAGGAAATAATTATGTTTGCTCTTTTATTGTCTTCGTGTTTTCTGTTATTTTTATTAGCTGTTCCAGATTAACTAACAAACTTCCGTTATCAGGCGTTAAGAGGTAACAAAGACCGAAACACTATGGTTGAGTATCTTTTGTCCCCAACTATTCGAGGGCGATACATCCGGGTATATCCACGCACCTGGTATAACCATATCTCAATGAGACTCGAACTGTTTGGGTGCCCACCGAAGCCTGGTAAATTAGTTTCGTTCGTAGCTAAACATTCTTCTTACTCCTTAACTAAAAACAAGGTTAAAAATCTATTAGAATATTTGTTCTTTTTTGCATGTTGAGTTTGCTCAAATGAAATGGCCTTTTAAGTTAAAATGTTTATATATCCTCTTCAACTTTTCTGCTAGCTTACAACTGCTTTTAGAAATACAACTTCATAGAACAAATTTTAGCAAGTGAGTTTGTGTTAGAGTAAAAAATAACCATAACAAGATTTATATGAAGTAAATACGATGGCGTTTTAATCCTAGCTGCCCCAAAGATCTCAGGTTTGCAAAAGGAATTCAGAGCACGGATAGGGACAACAGTCACACTGTTTTGTGAAGCGGATGGTTTTCCTTATCGGAGCTACGAGTGGACCAAACGAGATAAATCTGGTTCAACGATTACATTAACTCAAACCCAGCAGCTTGTGATACAGAATATAAGTGTAGCCAGCGAAACCATGTACACGTGCACTGTCTCCAACTCAGTGGGAACAGACACTTTCTCCGTCCACCTTATTGTTCACAGTAAGTTGTAGGGCAACATGTTATAGATAAATCCTTTTTCAAGCAAGATGAAAGTCTTTGACACCCTTTGAATGGTACGCAAATCAATCGCAGGTTAGCTCCCAGCAGAAGCCATATTACTCATTAAACTAGCTGATACGAGTCGACTGGAACAATTAGGTAAAGTGTCTTGCTCAAGGACATAAGACAGTGGTCTGACCGGGGCTCTGACTCGCAACCCTAGGATTTCGAGTCGAACACGCCCACCGTTTGGCCATTGCGTCAGCAGGCCAGGATAACACTATAAACGTTAACAGGAGACAGAGATCCGCTACTTTCCAGATATTTTGTAACATTTACTCAAATGTTTAGTCTTTTTTACAGATGCTGACTAGTATTTGTAAATAGAACGGGTAGAGTGCAGTTGGTTGTCAAATCATACGTATAAATTTCAAAATCGAACAAACGCATATAGAGCAAATTAATTTCGACTACAAGTATGAGACCAGCCCAAAATTGTACAACCGAAATTTAACTTACGAATTTTACAAAAAGCGTTTTGAAATTGCACAGCAATGAAAGATAAAAACTAGAAAGATGTGATTATGAGCTCGAAATAGATCGAGCATTAAAGATTTATCCCTCTTAGTGCTCTTAACCATCCAGACTGCACAAATTGACTGTGCTTTCAAAATAGCATTTCCCTTCTTTGACAAAACAATTGCTATGAAGTTATGGTACAATCCTCGCGGTTTTGAACCCAATTTAAGCAATTCCAAAAGAGATCAGGCTTGAGAATTTTCAGGCTTCAAATGGATTCTAGCCCCAAACCTTTGCGATATCGATGCAGTGCTCTAACCAACTGAAGTCATACTTGTTGGGATGGATGTGCAGGTGAATTATTGTGGGTACATTTGTGCCAAAATAGTTGTCAGTAGGTTAAAGGGATCAATGAACACAATGGGTACTCGAACTATCTTCTGTTCAACAGCTTTGCCGTCTGTTGCAAAGGAAAAACACTGCGAAACGAACCAAATAATTGAGTTAAACCTAACAATTCTAGTGTTTAATTAGAGTTGAAGTAATCATACAATCAAAACCGATCTATACTAAAACGTGTTTCATCTTTCATCTTAGTACCACCTTCGTTCAAGAACAAAAACCCGACAAAAAAAATGAACTTTGCTGTCACCCAGACAGCTATATTGCACTGTGACGTGAATGGCAACCCAAAACCTGCTGTGGAATGGAGGAAAAACGACATTCCATTAGAGAAAACAAAACGGATACAGTTTCTCAGCAGTAGCCAGATATTGGCGATCCACCAGTTGGTACCAGCAGATACGGGTCGTTACGACTGCTTAGTGAAGAATTCTGCTGGAAATCTATCAGCGTCCTTCGATGTTGCCATTTACGGTGAGTTGCTTTTCTTTTATTTTCCTAGCTACAAGTTTGTAGGCATTCATGAGATTCGATCCTTAGAAAAAATTGTGCGTATTTTGAATTTAGTACATTGCAGACAAACTAAAGGCCGATTTCGACCCTCGTAATTGCCCTCCGTTTGAAATTACAAGTTCTCCGTGGCAACTTGCCCAGCGAGCGAGCAAAAATCAAGATGTCGTGTCTACAAACTAAAAGTTGTCTTCTGTATTATCAAAATGTAACGAATAAAACCTCAACAAACTTCGAATCAAATCGCTCGTCTTTTGGCCTAATTCTGAAGGAAAACCCTCCCTGCGGACGAGCAGTTAATTCCAATGCCAAAAGGTGCTTGATTTTTTTCGAAATTTGACTCGGCCTGACTCGATAACCTGTCATTTTTGTAGCGAGAAGTCCTTTGTTTAGTAAACATGACTTATGAATATCATTTTAATGAATGTTTCCTGTAGTTTAAATCAAAGAAGGTGTCACTAAAATTTGAATTTTTTTTAAGCTCGGCCTTTTGACTGTTTAGTGCTATTTACGAGCAAGCGGTCAAGGCAAAGAGGAAGGGGGTGCGAGACGGCAGCATTATCGAGCAACGTGTGTATAAACTTAAGGGATAAACAATCTTGATTTTCATGTAACATAAGATAACAATAGAATCTGCGTCAGCGAAAGATTCTGTGCACACTACATACCGATAGGAAAAGTATATCACGCTTTATCATCTTTTGAAAAAATTGCGAGGGAAGTTATCACATTTTGTCTTTTTCCTGTCTGGCAAAAAGGGTTACAAGTTTAAAACCAGGAAGCAGCTGACTTCCTTTGGAGTTCTAAGGTTATAATGGGAAGCATAGTGTTAAAGGTGTCGAGGTTTAAAAAGAACGAGATTCAACAGTATTTTATGAGCATCTGCTTGAAATTCTCAGTTTTTGACTTTCTCACGACAATAGAAATTGATTGCGACAGTGCGTGGGGTGTTGTTTGATAATGGCAGACGAGCTATAATACCGATAAACACCCGTACAACTTTAGACGCATAAAATAACCCCTATCACCCTGCTTAGTTCAAACTTGTCTCGATAAACATTTCAGGAAAACCAGCAATCAATGCGATCCTCACCAGGAATGAAGTCGGAGCCCGGGTCGGTCAGAAGACAAACTTACAGTGTTTCGCCTCTAACACATTTCCTGTGAACTACACTTGGACTAAGGGCGGCAATCCTGTTCGTAGCGGTGATAACATTGTGGTGCAAAACAACATCTTGATTTTGATTCCGAAACGAGCAAGTGACTTCGGAGAGTACGTGTGCCGAATGGAAAATCTTGCTGGATCCACTAATTATAGCATCAAACTGACTGAGCATGTCGGCCTTGATAAACCCAAAGGTAAGGATACAGAATGTATAATTAAGGCAATTTGCTTGGTTTGCCGTTAATAAAAATCGTGATAATCCCTTCATTGGTTAATTCTTTGTCCATTGTGTAGTCCAAGGAAAAGATCCAACGATGGAAACCAAAAGGGGGAAGGATTAACACTGATTCTAAGGCTGCCTAAATGTTCATAAACTGATTCCACGATAGAAAAAGGAAGCAACAACTGTCAAACCGACTTAATTAAAAAATCCTTCCTGTTTATTTTCGAAAGTATATAAAGTATTAGAAGATCTGTATTCTTTTAAATCGTTGTGTAAACGAAATTGCTTTAAAAGTTGACATGGTATCCTCAGCTTAAACAAACGTACCTCATCAAATAATTTAAATGCATCAAAAGCAAGCTTTCAAGCTATTCACACCAGCCTGTGACACAGAATTACCCATCGTAGCAAGTATAATGAAATTACTATTCAACTTTAATTAAAGGACCAGTAGCTGGAGCCCAGTCCTCCCCTGAGGAGACCAAGAAAGTGAGTGCGGCGATTTCCGTTCCTCTTGTTCTCATCATCGTGATCCTCGTGATAGCCGTGGCCTTCCTTGTATACAGACACAGAAAGATGCAACGTTTAGCACGTGACATTCCAGCATACAACATGAGCTCACTTGAACAAAGTGTTGAATCAAAGCCTGAAGCAAGTGGTCTTGATAATCCGATGTACGGTACCGCGTCGGGTATTCTCCAGGAGACTGGTGACAAGAATATCAATTCTGATGAAAAGACACAAGCTCC
Source organism: Hydrozoanthus tunicans (assembly GCA_026413305.1). Classification (NCBI taxonomy): domain Eukaryota; kingdom Metazoa; phylum Cnidaria; class Anthozoa; order Zoantharia; family Hydrozoanthidae; genus Hydrozoanthus; species Hydrozoanthus tunicans. The sequence continues at coordinate 6,734 of JAOBAT010068494.1, read as the reverse complement.
GTACACAAGATTTCAGTAAAACGTATACATTGGGCTAAAACATTTTTGTATCGATAGGTTTGTGTAAGCACTTTTCGTACTCCTTAACTGAAAACAACGTTAAAGAAGTTTGGATGTATTTTGTTTCTTTTTTGTTTGCAAGTTGACCTAGCCCAAAATGTCTATAAAGCCTCTACAGTTTTGATCATGTGACTTACAGCTGTTTTTTTGTAGAAACATAACTCAAAACGCACAGTGTAATTCAAAGCAAGGACCAAACATTCAGCAATGATTCCAAAGGCATGCGTTAGATTTCACTTTTTACGACAAAGATTTAATAGAAAACTCAGCATGAACAACAAAAGTCTCTTCAGTTAATCCTTAACAACCGCTAAGCCTTCCTCAAATGCGCTTAATGAGTTATTACATAAAATTTGAGAATATTTTACCGACACAAATTTTTAAGCAGCGATCCACAAAATGTTTAAAAGTTTATTGTTATCTTTTAACAGGGTTCGTCTGGGTCCTTATATTTTTATTTAAAAACCTTAAAAATCCTTAATTTTCACTTTCCAAAATTTGAGGCCTCAAAAGTCTTTAAATTTTACAAAAATCAGTCATGGTCCTTAAAAAGTCCTTAAATTTTTGCTTTTTCTTTGTTATTATAATTCGATAAATCTCAACAATACCCGGCAAAGGGTGGCTTCAAGCAGTACCTGGAGATCCGTACAGCGCTTCGTGCAGTCTTTGCCACAATATCGTAAAAAGTCATGTTTTGGGTCAGCTCTAGTGGTTGATATCCCATGGCTTAGGTCCTCAAAAACCAAGAATGTTACCTTAAAAAGTTCTAAAAAAGTCCTTAAATTTTGCTTTGAGAAAAGAGGACGAACCCTGTTTTAAGCAGAAAAACAGCAACTTGTCAATGAATGCAAAGACCCAAAATTAAAAAATTATCCCTTGGAAGTTTTTAAGGGGCCGGCTTTTGCCTGTATGAATTAGTGAGCCGTAGTTCGTTTTAGGCCGGATAGTGCATGAGTAAGGCCAACAGTGTGGGATATAAGAGATTTGACTAGTTGTATAGCGTTTTAATTTGCACTTTTGCTTAAAATGTAAAATTGTAGAGGTGTGTTTGAAAAAAAGTTGTTTATAGAACGTAGAGATCTTGTAAATGTAAAGTGTTCAATTTTGAACATTATAGTCGGTTCAAAACATTGCATTAGCCGCCTCTCGATTTTACGACAGTTGGTTTGTTTGTTTGATTTGAATGACGTGGGGGAAGGGGGCATTTTCTATTTTAGGTAACAGTGCGCAACGCTATTTCCTACTGGCGCATGACAAATAGGGCTGGCTGTCTCCAAATAGGAAAGAGCTGTTTATAGTGAAATTCGCTAGAAGCTTATAGTGTTATATACCAATATTTTTACAGCACGAAAATAAAATTAAGTTTTCAAACCGCCATTTTTTTCAAGTCAATTTTTCCCCTTATTTGTGATTTTTATAGAGCGTCGTCTCTTTGAAGTTTAGAATTGTTTAGCTTTCAGTCATCCCTTGTTATTTTCCTTTTTTGATATCCAGCCGGTAGAGAATTGTTCGTGATATAAATTGTTTAAATATAGCAAGTATTATCCATCTACTCTGTTTACTGTTTTTCTATCAAACAAAAATTATTTTTAATCAAAGGTTAACAAAATTCACAAATGATGTTCTTACATTGATTTTAAACCAGTTTTTTTTTTCGGTAACAGAATCCTCCAATAAGTTCGATTGAACCATTTTGTCTCGCTTGTGGTAGATTGCTTTCAAAAGGGTTACAGCCAACTAAGGCTTACGTTCGAAGCGTCGGCTTGTTTTAATTTTTATCTTACTAAAATCGGTTTCACATAAACTGGAAACGTTCTATCTTTAAAACAGCTGCTTAAAACACACAAGGTGTGTATTTGCTTTCTTTGTCTTTACAGGTAGATTCTTAAAATGTCCACTATTTCAATGAATTCGGAAGTTTGTAATTTTGTTGAGATTTTGATTTTTGAATATTTAGCAGAACGAGGGCTAACCTCGTTTCCCACGGCGAAAGTAATTCAACCTTTCAACTTTTAGTTCATAATCGAATCATGTCTTTTTTATCTGGGTTGTTTCAGTAGACAACACAACTTTACTCTTTTAAATTATAACAATATACATGTGCAAAAGAAAAAAAATACTACAGAGCTCAAATGCTTCCCAAATTAAAAATCAAAGTTGTAAAGTAACAAAAAGGGGTTCAAAATGGAAATTGTCTTGTAGCTATTGCTGGCCGACTTCACAAACCAGAGCTTATTTTGAACACACAGTTAACTTCTCAATCAGCTGGGGCTTAACCTTAACGCTTTTGTTTTTTAAATATTTTAGCTGTAGTTTTGGAATTAACAATTTTTTCCAGCGAAGAATTTTATCAATATTTTATTAGAACCAGACACCCCGAGTTCTGTAGGAAAGAAAATACTGCAGTATTTTTGGTTAATCTATAGCGCTTTTAAGTAGCCGCGTTTGAGCAAATCGGCCTATAGTAGAACTACTCAGTTCGCTCAAAGAGAGGACATAATCGTTTCTGTTGAACCTCGGTCAGGAAAATACGTCTTCTTACCTAACAGAAAGCTTTACATTAATTATATTTGAAAAAAAGTATCAGTGCAGGAAATATTTTTAACTAAGCATGATACTTCATTTGTTTTCACCGAGCTGTTAAGTTTACATCTCCTGCTGTTTATTCATGACGCATTTGCTCAAATATTCCCTACTGGATACATAAACAATAATAACTGTGTAGGGGATTGTTTTCGGTTATTTTTGAATCAAAATGAGCGTCGACTCCAGTTGTCTGTAGCGGGGATCCGGAGTCTAAAGGTTTGTTTAGATATGAAATGTAAAACGGGATGAATTTTTCGTTAAATATTAATATATAGCTGTGATACTTTATAAGCACTAATTGTAAGTTCAACTCTGTTTCTCTGGTTATATTTGATGGTCAATCTTCTTGACGATGTATAGTTGTGCTCGCCAGTCACCGACGAAAGAAACTATGTCTTTGTTGATACAAACGATGCTATTGAGTACATTGGTACCTGTTTTAATTGAATCATCGTGTTTAGAAAAAGACGATCGGTGTTCGTCTTTTGTCGCATCTCGCCATCCAGACTCTTATCTCGGTTGTAACAACCTTGTTAAAACGCTTTCGACCAGGAACAACAATGATTGCTTAAAGTCCTGCCTCAAAACCTCGTATTGTTTTTCCGTAAACTTCAAACAAGACAACGATGGTAGTAAGTGTGAACTACTTAAATCGGCGAGAAACGTTTTGCCTCCAAAATGTCTCCACAAGACCATTGGATGGGAGCATCTTGAATTAACGGTAAGAAGCGAGATTTAATTTTATGTTTATCTATACATAAAGGTTTTCATAAGCACTGTGTTTTTTGTTTTACTTTATATTGTGCCGTAGTGAAAAAAAAAGAAAAGCCGCGTGATAATAACTGACCGCTCAAAACTAAATTTTTACGTTTCCAATATGGCTAGCAACAGTAAAGAAAACTGTGTGTTTATTAATTCATATAGTTTTTCAAAGCCATCGTTTCTAAACATTTGAAGCGTGTAGTAAAGAAAACGAGAAAACGGCGAAAATTAAGTTTCTGCTTTGCCAAAACAGGGTTACATGAAATAGCAAAAAAGAAAACACTCTAAAAAAAACTGAATATGTCCATAGTTAATTGGCCTGCATGAGCTTAACCCTATTCAGACTGGGGGGGGGGGGAAACAACCCGCACCAAATTCAATCACTCATAGCTTTTAGACAACTGCTGCTAAAGCGACCAAATTTTGTGACTTTTCCTAAAATTTATCAGAGAAGAAGATGTTTGGTCTCAAACTTAATTTAGTTGACCTGTGTTGCCATGGCAACCATCATTTTCAAGCCATGTTTTACCAAAACTAACGAAAATTTCTAATTTGGACGATTTTTCTCAGGCAGTTGTGTGTTGACTGGCACCTAATCTCATTTTTGGAAAGTAATTTCAGTTTGTTTACTGGATTGCTAATCGATATACAGTAATTAGATTACGTCATCACTATTTCGTAATATATCGAAAATTTCAAAACAGCTACCAGATTGCGTCGAAAATACGTCAAAACGACGTCATTTGCAAAATCACATAATTTTCAGATCCACAGAGTGCGGCAGTACTTGTCTGGTAAGTTTTATTTTTATTTTTGGCAATATAATGATTTATTTCTGATTATGACCCACTCTCTCCCACCTCAATTTCTATGTTCATAAAAAATCTTCTGATATGTGTGTGAAGGCAAATAAGAAGGTTCTATTATCTATTATTTAGAAAAGAAAACGGGTTATCCTATAGTGTTTTTACTTTTCAGCTTCTCTATCTGCTGTTCTGCTGTCCGCATATTTAAACACAAATGACGGTGTTATTACGTCATTTGGCCCAAAAATCAATGTTTTGTTACAAAATTAGAATAAATGAGCTTCCGATTATCCGTACATTTCCGAAAATCATTGCATTATCTTTAACAGTTCCATAGTTGTTGCAGCCGCGGGTTGTTTCCTCGAGTCGTCCCACACCCCCCCCCCCCACACCCTCCCCCCAGTCTGAGGAACCCTAAAAAAGCACAGTCTGAATAGGGTTATTCCTAAATTATGTTTCCGTTGCACTGGTCAATTTTCCCAGTTAGAACCCATTTAATTATTAAACAAGTTTGGAGGAACAAGTTCGCTTGTTTCATCAATTCTCCTTTTCCCAGCACCGGTATCAAATATCCCGTTTCTAGTGCCCAGAAAAGTTAGATTATGCTGATAACTGACGAAGAGTATAAGATTTGAGTTACTTTCACTAAGATATGCATGCTTTTGTAACAAACCCCAATACTATGCCAAACCAATACATTAAAACAAAGAAAATCTTTCGTAACAGAGCCAGCAAAACTGTGGAGGGGAGAAACTATGTGTCGAAAAACAAGGTAAATGCCTGTAGTGAGTTGATAATGTTATGTGTTTAGTTGTGAATATTTTTATCTTAATCTGTGAAGGTGCGTGTTTGAAAGAAGAAAACAGCGCTAACTGCCGTTCCTCTTCACATGAAGGAACTATTTAATGTAGTAGGACCCAGGGCCCGGTTCCTCAGTTAACCCAGCCGGGGTTAATTTTACGTCCATATTCACGTTTCCTACCTACTAGGCTAAGTTTGGGCTAAAATTATTGGGTTGACCTGTTTTTTTTATTGCTAAATCTGATCGGTATTCTGTATTAGCACAGCAAAGCTTTACTTATGAAAAAAGACTCGTTTAAGTTTCATCTTAATCCAGGGTTAAGTAAATCGGGGTTTTGAGGAAACCGCGGGCCCGGGATGGTACCTTGCAAAGCAGTGATCGCTTTGTAATTGGTCTCTTAAGCATTGTTATCTAATAACGCATAGTGCACAACAACACAACTGCACAACTGGATTTCGAAAGGAAAACCAAGGGCTAAGAAAACTTCAAAAAAGCTTATTTATTTTAAAGGAACTAGCAAAGTCGCGAGTGGGTAAACCTTGGTATTCAATGAATACAGAAACATCTTCTAGATGTCCTGGTACCAACTCGTGTGAAGACAAGTTTATCTTCTTTATTTAAAAAAAACTGTGAACAAATGGGAACGTAAATATTTGCAAAAAGCACTGTTAGTTTTTACATTTGTTTTCGGTTCATATATCAACTAATTAACATTGAATTGAACATTTGCCGCCAGTACAATACACCTGCCGTATTTTTCGATTAGGTTATTTCCATATCTAGAAACGTCGATTGGTGCGCATGCCGCGTCGCTAATTTCTCTGGTTTTGTATCTCTTGGAGGAGAATGCAAGGGTTAAAATATCTAATAACACATAAAACCACGCGTTTTTTTTAAAAAAAATAATAGAAACCAAAACAGCAAAATTAAAATTGCCACTGCAACATTTTTGTCGCTTTGAAACGAATGACGGGTTAATGTAAAGTTAATAAGCCATGCTACACAGTCCGCTAGCTTCAGCTAGAAAATATTAACAACACTTTTCAAGCTCTCCCAGATGGATGGTACATAATCAATGGGACTAAAATAAAGCATTTTAGTGAGCGAAAGACCTGGGGAGCAGCGAAGAGCCACTGCCAGTCCATCGGAGGAAACCTGGTAACAGTTTCCGATGACACGATAAACTCGTTCTTGATTGAGACAAGACCTTCTGATTATTATGGTAAGTCTGTTATATGGCATATTTGAATGCATTAATTTTAAAATCGCCGCCATTTTATAAAGGGTCTTATGTAGTAAAGTTTTTTCACTAAAACATTTATATTTAAGATAGGATTAAGTGGAATCTAGTTCGTTTCCTTATCGTTTGAGTGGTACATAAAAATAGAAGGGACCATGCATCTATTACACTTTCTATCGAGCTATGGTCAGCCGGTAGCGAATTTATATATATTTTTTTATTTGACATAAGTTTACGACACACTTAGATTAATGCTTATCAGTAGGACTCAAATCCAAATTTGCTTTATCTTTGCCTACGTTACTTTCGCTGTTCAGGTTACCTTTCTACATGATAACCCCCATCGCCGTCTGGTGTTAGCCTAGTTGGTAAGGCGCCAGTCTTTCGTGTGGGAGGCCCGGGGGTTCGATTCCCGGTGCCGGACCTTCACTCAGGGTCTTAAAACAACTGAGGAGAAGGTGCTGCCTTTGCTCTAACA
>JAOBAT010068483.1:0-22581 GCA_026413305.1 Hydrozoanthus tunicans | reverse complement strand
CTACTACTACTACTACTACTACTACTACTACTACTACTACTACTACTACTACACTACTACTACTACTACTACTACTAACTGCTATTACTACTACTACTACTACTACTTCTACTATTACTACTGCTCTACTATTTGTACTATTAATACTATTTGATATCGATACTAGCTGATGGGATTTTGTGGATGCACTGACAACTTCATAATATTTACCAGGTTTTTGAACTCAGCAGCTGAGAGTTAAAATGATTTTTTTTTTCCTTGACCAAAGTTCGAAGTAGGAGTCCACCGCGTGCAGCGCGTACCTGCTACGGAGGGCCTGGGTCGCGTTCACACGAGTACGATGACGGTAGCGGTGTTACCTCAACCAGAAGAGGTAAGCACGGTCACACTTTGAAACGTTCATATTACTGCCACACACAGTTTACGCCAGACTCGCCTGAAAAGGCTCATTTCTATTTACCGTACTTGTTCCGTTTTTTTTCCCACAGCTAATAGTTTTGTTCTCTTTAACAGATAGATTTGGTTATAAGCCCCAGCGATCTTAGAGTGGATACTTTTAGGGCATCAGGGTTGGTAGTATCTTGGTCTTTGTCAGATTACTATTATTAATCACTGTCATCATCATGGTTAGTAATACCTTCATCATTGCCATCACTAAGGTTGACAATATCTTCATCATTGTCATCATCAGGGTTAGTAATATCTTAATCATTGTCAACATCAGGGTTAGTAGTATCTTCATCATTGTCATCACCATGGTTAGTAATACCTTCATCATTGCTATCACTAAGGTTGACAATATCTTCATCATTGTCATCATCAGGGTTAGTAGTATCTTCATCATTGTCATCATCAGGGTTAGTAGTATCTTTATCATTGTCATCATCAGGGTTAGTCATATCTTTGTCACTGCCATCATCAAGGTTAATATATCACTATATACAGTTACTTACGTAAAAACTCTATCCGAAAATGAGGAACCGGAAAAGGTTGCCCTTACTTCTACAAAAATTTACAATTGGCTGTACATCAAAGCCTACCTAGTAAAGTATTCTGATCTTCACCAGATAGTTGTTCGGTTTGCTTATGTTTTTTCACTGATTGATGTTGGTGTTTGACTTGGAACCGACCACAGAATCTGATTTAATGTTTGTTCTTAACAGCGCTGGGGGCCAACACGTGAACACTACGGATAGTGCTGTCCGAGTAACCCACGTGCCCTCGGGCATTGTGGTCAGTTGTCAAGAGGAAAGATCTCAGATCAAAGTGAGTAAGACTCTGTTAATACCGTAAAGAAACATAACTATAATTCATAAGTCTTAGACAATTTTCCGTTCTGAAATGAGTTTCTAGTAAAATCGTGAAACAATACATAGCTTGCCAGACAAATGTTGGAAAGAATTTAAAATGCATGGTTGATTGAAGTTTATAATTATTGACTTGCCTAGTACCACCTTTCGTCATATGTACACACCAAAGTTCTCTGCGTTGTAGCTCATTGTGATTTAGAGTGTTAGGGTTGGGGGGGGGAGTGGGGATGGCGCAAGAGCACCCATCACACCTCATCAGATTTCGAGTTGCTTAGTTAGCCTTTTCTGTTTTCTCTCTTCTTTAAGAAGAAGTGTAATAGTTCTTTTTTCATTTTATTTTGTTAATTCCAGATTTTACAGCAGTTTAACTGAATAAATGTAATAGTTACTTAAACTGATTTTCAAGCCAAGCTCTAGTGTTCAGCTTAAAATCATTTTTTTACCTTACCCAATATTTTAGAACAAAGCAAAGGCTTTACAAATCCTTCGGGCCCGCCTTTACGATGCTCAGCGACAGCAAGTGATTTCTACAAGGACGGAGACCAGAAGAAAACAGGTATTAACCTTTTTTTCGTCATTGTCAGTGCGTGGGAGTACTGCTTACGTTACGTAGTAAAGGAAAGTATCAAAACTATTTGCTGCAACGATGCCTAGGTTTGGCGTTCTATACAACTATAGTTTATAAAAATTAGCAATTCCTCAAGCAAAAGAAGATTCATTCCTTAATCAAAGTTATCGAGCGGGAAGGTTACAGGGTGACTGAATTTGTCGGTCAGATGGGTTAAAAAGTAGTCACCCATGTCCGTTAGAGGAAATAAAAGGTATTAGATTACATGGTGTTTTCAGGTGTGTCCGTGACAGGGGTTATAAGGTTTTCAGGTGTGTCCGTGACAGGGGTTATAAGGTACTCCAGTTAACGAAATCGACTCGTGTCAACGAAAAGGGGTTACAAGGTACTCAGGTGATTCCGTAAGAGAGGTTATAAGGTACTTAGGTGTGCCCACAAAAAGGATTATAAGGTGCTCCCCTTTATCCACGAGAGGAAATGCAAGATTTAAAGGTGTGTTCGAAAGTTGGATTACAAGGTAGTCAGTTGTGTTCGCGAGAGGGATAGTAGGGTGGGTAGAGAAGGATTGTTAGTTCGGTTAGGTGGTAACATGTTGCAGGTGGTAGTTTACAAACAGCTGGAACTCCGTTCTGCTTTTCTGCCTAATTTAATCTACATGTAAGCCGCAGTGTTTTGTCTGTTTCTCTTTTTTCCCTTTTTCAATTTGGTTTAAAAAGCATTTTGTATGTAAAGTTTTGTTATAACAAAATCAAAATCATCCGAACTAGAAACACTTTAACATGAAAAAGAATAAACATAGTTTGACGTTAGTTTAATGCACATGAACAATTTGTTTTGAAAAGTTTGATAACTTCATCCCGCGTTAATTGTTGTTTTTTTTTTTGTTTAAGGCCCGTATATATACGGAATACAATGGAATTTTGGCATATTCCATACTGCCCACTCAAAAGCATTGTATAACTAATTGGTATTTTTTTTCAGATAGGAAGTGCCAGTCGCTCAGAAAAGATAAGAACGTACAACTTTTCCCAGGTAAAGAATTCATTTGCGCAAAATTGTGAATTTAAAGTACTTTACAATGATGTTTAGTTAGACGTTTAGGTTTTTCATACCCTAACTTATGATTTTTAAGCTTTCGCCTCAAATTTCTACTTGGTTTAAATTTTCTCGTGTGTGGCCTACCTTCCGCAGTCCGTGGTCAAAAAGTTCGTGTGTGGGCTACTTTCGGCAGTCCGTGCTCAAACAGTTCGTGTGTGGGCTACCTTTGGCAGTCCGTGCTCAAACAGCTCGTGTGAGGGCTATCTTTGGCAGTCCGTGCTCAAACAGCTCGTGTGAGGGCTACCTTTGGCAGTCAGTGCTCAAACAGTTCGTGTGAGGGATATCTTCGGCAGTCCGTTCTCAACCAGTTCGTGTGAGGGCTACCTTTGGCAGTCCGTGCTCAAACAGTTCGTGTGTGGGCTACCTTTGGCAGTCCGTGCTCAAACAGCTCGTGTGAGGGCTACCTTTGGCAGTCCGTGCTCAAACAGTTCGTGTGAGGGCTACCTTTGGCAGTCCGTGCTCAAACAGTTCATGTGAGGGCTACCTTTGGCAGTCCGTGCTAAAGCAGTTCATGTGTGGGCTATCTTCGGCAGCCGTGCTCAAACAATTCGTGTGTGGGCTACCTTCGGCGGCCGTGCTCAAACAGTTCGTGTGAGGGCTACTTTTGGCAGTCCGTACTCAAACAATTCGTGTGAGGGCTATCTTCGACAGTCTGTGCTCAAACAGCTCGTGTGAGGGCTACCTTTGGCAGTCCGTGCTCAAACAGTTCGTGTGAGGGCTATCTTCGGTAGCCGTGCTCAAACAATTCGTGTGTGGGCTACCTTCGGCGGCCTTGCTCAAACAGTTCGTGTGAGGGTTACTTTTGGCAGTCCGTGCTCAAACAGTTCGTGTTAGGGCTATCTTCGGCAGTCCGTGCTCAAACAGTTCGTGTGAGGGCTACCTTTGGCAGCCCGTGCTCAAACAGTTCGTGTGAGGGCTACCTTTGGCAGTCTGTGCTCAAACAGTTCATGTGTGGGCTACCTTCGGCAGCCGTGCTCAAACAGTTCCTGTGTTGGCTACCTTCGACAGTCTGTGCTCAAACAGTTCGTGTTAGGGCTATCTTTGGCAGTCCGTGGTCAAACAGTTCGTGTGAGGGCTATCTTCGACAGTCTGTGGTCAAACAATTCGTGTGTGGGCTACCTTCGGCGGCCGTGCTCAAACAGTTCCTGTGTTGGCTACCTTCGACGGTCTGTGCTCAAACAGTTCTTGTTAGGGCTATCTTTGGCAGTCCGTGGTCAAACAGTTCGTGTGAGGGCTATCTTCGGCAGTCCGTGGTCAAACAGTTCGTGTGTGGGGCTATCTTCGGCAGCCGTGCTCAATCAGTTCGTGTGAGGGCTACCTCGGCAGTCCGTACTCAAACAGTTCGTGTGTGGGCTACCTCGGCAGTCCGTGCTCAAACAGTTCGTGTATGGGCTACCTCGGCAGTCCGTGCTCAAACAGTTCGTGTGTGGGCTACCTCGGCAGTCCGTGCTCAAACAGCTCGCGACTCCCGTAACTTTGTCATTCAGTGGGTTCAAACCTTTTGTTGCAGTCGAAAATTCGAGATACTTTCAAGAAAACTCAATTCGGTGTGTCAAGAATCAATTTTAACCAAGTAGATGAGATTTCATCATTGCACAGTGGTGTAGTTGTAATAATGAGCAAAGAATAGATGATTGTTCATCAATAATGTATTTGAATTTCCCGAGATTTGAAAGCTTCGGAATGAAAGTAGTTAAATCTGTAACTGCAACTTAACTTTTATTATGCAGGATCGCGTCTCTGACCACCGGATAGGATTCACTGTTCATGGAGTCCAGGAGTACCTTCAAGGGCAAGAAAAGATGCAGGACATGATAACTCGATTGGCATCGCACAATGAAGCTGCTTTGCTTGAGGACCTTGTTAAACAATGTCCCGAATCTTTACCCCAGTCAACTTGATGACAGTAGTTCAAATCTCGGGAGTGACAAATACTTATGAACAAGGCCTGACTTGCAATCTAACTTTACCTTGAGTCCTCTTTAATCAGCCCCCCTCCGGGGCCTAGAAATCATTTAGAACCCAGTCTTCTTCTTCTCAGTCGACGGTCTGAAAAGTCCGCAAGTTCATAGAACCTCAAACAGTTCCTGTGTTGGCTACCTTCGGCAGTCCGTGCTCAAACAGTTCGTGTGTGGGCTATCTTCGGCAGCGGTGGTCAAACAGCTCGCGTGTGGGGCTATCTTCGGCTGTCCGTACTCAAACAGTTCGTGTGCGGGCTACCTTTGGCAGTCCGTGCTCAAACAGCTCGTGTGCGGGCTACCTTTGGCAGTCCGTGGTCAAACAGTTCGTGTGCGGGCTACCTTCGGCTGTCCGTACTCAAACAGTTCGTGTGCGGGCTATCTTTGGCAGTCTGTGCTCAAACAGTTCGTGTGCGGGCTACCTTTGGCAGTCCGTGGTCAAACAGTTCGTGTGTGGGCTACCTTTGGCAGTTCGTGCTCAAACAGTTCGTGTGAGGGCTACCTTTGGCAGTCCGTGCTCAAACAGTTCGTGTGTGGGCTACCTTTGGCAGTCCGTACTCAAACAGTTCGTGTGCGGGCTACCTTTGGCAGTCCGTGGTCAAACAGTTCGTGTGCGGGCTACCTTTGGCAGTCCGTGGTCAAACAGTTCGTGTGCGGGCTACCTTCGGCAGTCCGTGCTCAAACAGTTCGTGTGCGGGCTACCTTTGGCAGTCCGTGCTCAAACAGTTCGTGTGTGGGCTACCTTTGGCAGTCCGTGGTCAAACAGTTCGTGTGCGGGTTACCTTCGGCAGCCGTGCTCAGGGCCCGGTATCAATAAATTTCCAATTTTTACCTCGCTATTATAATTGATGGCAGGTTGGGAAGCCTAGCAACCGAACATCTTCCGACGACCGAAGGTGTCTTTAGTAGGGCAATTTTGCTCTTTGCGTTTGACATTTAAATGGGCAGGGAAATGGCTTGTTTACCTTTATGGCGGTTTGCAGTTGGCCTTCAAAAGAAAGGATTACCAGTGTCAGTTAATTTCAAGATTTTAAAAACAGCTCATCACGAAAAAACAGTATGTTCTGCATAAATGAATATAAAAATAGAAATACGAATAATAAAAATCATATCCAGATTTTTACTGTTAGTTTTGTAAAATACGCTGAAGGCCAAACCATTTTACTAAGGTATTTTTGTCATTTCCTTACGTGTGGTTGAAGGGAGAATTTTCTGGCGAAACTATCTTTCTGGATGGTTGGTTAAGCGTGTCTTGGACGCGGAAAACTTATAATGTATACGTGAAAACAATACTGGTGCCAAGACATATTCATTGTGCCACGTTTCAATCGCAGCGAGACGTCTTCCTGTTTTTGAATACTAGATGAGTTTACTTTATCGAATACGTAACCAAACAGTGGTTTCTTGAACATTCTGGCAAGGTTTAACTTTAAGGATTCGGGAATCTACGGTTTTGAGGGTATCAGTATAACACTGAAGAAAAATAGAGGTTCGACAGTTACTTGAGCCTCGTGAAAATGCAGTCATGGATGAAACACTAACATTGCCGCTCCTAACAGCTAGGAATGTCTAAAAAGGTTTAGTTGTGTTACCATGAGCACGAGTTCTCGTACGGACGAAGGCCTTTCTGCTGTGCTCGAAGCATTCTTAGCTGGCCACGAGGAAAGCTATGCGATACAACGTGATCACAACAGAAACCTCCTCAAAGCCGTAGTTAATCCATTTCTTGTTGAAGCGAACAAGGAAATTGAAGCCTTTCGCTTCGAGCTTGTGAATACAGAATCGTTTTTTCACGCAAAGGATCAGAAGAACTTTAATGTTTTCGTTAATCTGTGTGATTTTGACGCTCTAAATATTTCGACCGAGGATGGCCAGACACCAATGGGGTTCACTATGGCGAAATTAAACCCGGTAAATTGCAACAATGTAAGGCAAAGGCAATCGTACTCCGTTACAAGTAATTCCGGAAAGATCTATGTTTCAGCAAAGTTAGTCGCAGGAATTCTGCTTGAGAATGTTAAGAAAAGCTTGTTAAGCAATTTGTTCACAGATTCCCGTAACTACACCGTGACAGTAGAGGAAATGCTAGTAGACAATGCAGTCGTTCTTAAAGTCAGTGGACTTTACAACGTTTCAATTCATTTGTTTCCCACCATTCCCTGCCCCAACCGATGGCCTTTTTCTGCATCGGCATGGCAGTCGGAGAGACATCATTGGCCGAATAAGATAACCAAGGAAAACGTTCTCAAAGATGGTTTCTCTTTGACCACAAAACCGTCGCCGACTAAGTCGCCTTATCACTGGCAAATTGCTTTCTTCAAACCGATGAGAAGCTTGATAATGAATGACATTGGTTGCAGAAACAAGTGTCTTGAAGTTATAAAGATAACAGCAGACAACTGCAATAACTTGAGAGGTTTGAACGAACTCTTAATTGAAAATCTTATACTTCGCATGCAACACAAGCTCCCAGTTGACACATTTTGGAGCAAAGATAAGTTTGGCCAGCGGTGTGTTGATCTACTGAAAGAGCTACAGTGTCTACTGGCTGCCAACAACATGCCCGACTTCTTCTTACCAAATCTAAATCTTCTTCGTGAAGTTCATTGTACGGCGAAGCAGAAGTGGATGGAACAGATTGAAGTAATTCTTGAAAATCCTCCTGCTTTTTATAGTTCTTTAGAGGTTTCTCGTATGAACACTCAATTGTGACAAGACTGTCGTTTTGTTGCCATTCCCACTTGTGCACTCGATTCGCGTTCTTGATCAATTTGCACCGAACCGAAAACAATATTAACCGAAGTTTAAAAGGGGCTCACAACAAGCGTATCAAAGGACTAAAACGATCATTGTTATCCCGTGAGTAAAGGAACCAATGAGACCTTGTGTATAATGTAAGGCCCGGGACAATCGTCGAACTTTTCATGAGTCGTTAATTCGAAAGAATCTGTTTGGTCTGTCACGTTTTTTCCGTCTGCTTGACACGGATAAAACGACTAAATTGTCTCCGTGTCAAACGTCCATCAGCTTTCATGAGTCGAACTAAATGCATAAAACTTGTCAGTCATGTTCACTCATCAAGTACCCGCTGATCAAAGAAACCGGTTGTTATCTGGTAATATTAGTTTGGGTCGACACGAATTAAAATTTAGTTCGACTCATGAAAGTTAAACGTTTTTCTCGGGTCTAAAGTAAAAGAAATCCACGACTTATTCGACTCCACAGATACTAAAGTGATACAACAAAGGGGCAAGCTCAAAACAGAAAAATCGAAAAACTGTTTTTCTTAGAAATCTAATACAAGGTTTCTGGGTCCAAATAACTGGAGTCTTATTGAAGAACTATTAAAATGTGTTTCTCTCAAGATTTTAAAAAAGAACTTAAGTCTAGATATGAAATAGTGCATCAAACCAACTGGATCTTTCACAATACGCGTTTTCATCTTTTATGTTATTTTTACAATTTTAATTTTCTTTTTCTCTTTTACAAACTCTATTGTGTTTTTGTAGCTACTGCGCAGATGAGAGTCGCTACTATGATATCGGTCCTGAATGCCCGTCCGTCTGAATATCCTCTACTTTCGGGTTTGCTTCGGATTCTATCGGATTACGAGTAGCACGAGGTTTTCTGGGTAGTAGTTTCGAAAAGCATTGGATTTGGATGAATTTCACAGGTTTTACTCAACATGATTTTAGAAAACAAACTGAAACTTTAATTATTTATAGCTATTATATTTTTGAATCGAACAATACGTCCTGTTTTGTCGAAAAAATAAAGCTTCGATTATGAGCAAGTTAACCGATTTGTTTCTTTACGAGCGGAAATAACCGATCTATTTCCGTAACAATGTCAGTTTTGAAACGTTTGGCAACATTGACTTTGTCCTCGTGCTCTGTTCTGATCAATACTGACATTACAGGCAAGGTTTATCATGTTTTCTTGTTATTTTCTGCCTATTGTTAAGCAGAGCATTCAAGTGTTATGTCTAGACATAACATAGATGTATTGAAAGTCCAATCAAATTTTGGACCACAAAAACAACGCCAAGACGTAGTCGCCAAACTATTGATCATGGCAGCCGTGTGGTTCTTGTCGGGGCCGTAGCAAGGGGTGGGGCGGGGTGGGGGGGGCGTGCCCCCCCCCCAGTTTTTTTCCCCAGTTTTTTGTTCACTATGTTACTGCTTCATAGAAAGTGGTAGTTACGGACCATTACAGCGTAAACGATTGTATCGATTAAATCGATGTGAAAAAAGATGTCACGTTCAGCAAATTGCCCGGAATCTAAGAAAAAATTGGAAATACTTTACTAGTTTTAAACACTCTGATTTTGTTTCCAATGGGTTTAAAACGCTGGAAAAACGTTTTCAGACAAACTAATTTTCAAAATTTCCCGGGGCAGCATGGTCCCCCGGACCTTCCCAGAAGGCTCGAGTCTTCGGCGCTCGGTTGCCCCCCCTCCCACCTCCCAGTTTTAAAAGGCATGCTACGGCCCTACTTCTAGTGTAGCTGCTAAGTACATGCATGTCAATCAACAAACTATTCTGTTCTTCACCACTCGACAGTTGACAATAGCTATTGTAGTAGCTTTAACAGCTGCATTTTATCTTTCACTTTAAACAATATCCAAACCACTCGTTACAGTTTGTATTTCATATTCAAGCTTCCTTGGCAAACTTATCGTTAAGTGCTTACTTTGCTAACTGTATAACAAGGAAGAAAAATCCTTTGTCAGTTACTTATGGAGTGGAGATGTGTTTAGTAGCTGAATTTACTTGTTTCACGCTAAAGCTGAAATACTTCGCATCTTGGGCAAAACATGGCAGAGCCCAGTCAATAGTTTTGCACCGTTTAAATTGTCAGTAACGTTGAGGATTTGTTAATACTTCAAATAATAGTTAAACCATCCTTTACAAGTGTAAGTGCTTATTGTTTACATAAAAAGTTTGAATGCTGTAGTTAAAAAAACTTTGAAAAACTTGATGTGCCCTTTTTGTGGTACTTAATAGTCTTTTATCGCTCACCCTTGGCATCGAGCCCAAAGACCAAAGGCTTAGGTCGTTATTAAGTAAACATGCTCGATTTCAAATAATAAAAAAATCGTATATCTGGTCGCAGTAGCTACATGCACGCATTGCGGGCCTCTGTGTTTGGGTTTGTTACAATGCCCACGTATGTAGCGTTTTACTACAGTATCTCAACACAACCTGAATGTTTGAATATTTAACAATTATTCCAAGAGCGCGCGTTGGATATGAGGTGGTAAATAGCCGACGAGGCGCGGAGCGCCGAGTTGGCTATAAATCATCTCATATCCAACAAGCGCGAATGGAATAATTGTTTTATTAAACTAAATTAGTTTTCTTAACTCTTCCATACTTAAAGATAACAGCTAAATTTTATTCAGAACCTATTTTTTGGCTTTGCAAACACTACAGTCAGTTTCCATATTTGGTGAACTCCGAATATGAGCTGATAACCGAGATTGAATGAACCGATCAGAACGCGCGAATCGCAATATTCGAGATTGAAAATTTAATAATTTTCTCTTATCTAGTTCTTCATGGTTTCACTACCTTTCAGAAAAATATGCATGTATGTTGTAAATGTATAAAAAATGAAAAGTAAATAAAAAAATATAAGCAACTCGTTAAAAGTAGTTTGATTAGGTTTGATACACGTGCTCTTCTACAATCAAAAACAACGAAAATTTAATCTGGCCCGAACAGTGCGCTTCATGATTTCTATCTTCGCCCCCAACTGTTTGGCACAATTACCTATAACTACAATGATGATAAAACCCACTTAGTTTCTTCTGATTAGAAAAGTAGAGATAATAAGTTTACACAATGCAATTAAATAACGTTAGGAGAAAAAACGTAGCAGTAATGCTCTTGATATGGTTAGTTGACCCAATCAAAGACAAGAGTTTTTATAAAAACAATTAAAAGTGCTTACGGAGACAGCTTTGATACATTATTTATTAGTTTACAGCAACGAAACAAGTTTTGTGATGCTTTTATAAAGATAAATTTACAAGACTGGCGAAGTATACGCCGCGATCACAATGTGAATACACCTTTAAATGTTTTATTTCGATCATAACTCGGAGTTAATCCCGAGTTGTCCGGGAATTTATTACTGAGTTCATAATTCATTTTCATTTTGGTTAATCCGCATTTAATTAAGTCCTTTAACTGATGTTTGCTGATCTATGTCAGTGCACCGAGTTACTTTTATTATACTGAGAAACAGCAGATCAGATGACGAGTGACAACGCGTTTGGCCAATTCGAAGACAGCTACCAGAAAGTTGAAAGTTTAGAAAGTGCAAATGTACGCGTGGCTCTTATACGAGAGCGCAAATGGTACAAGGACAGCGTTGAGATGATGAATAAGGACAGCAAGGAAAAATTAGGGAAAAAAGGAAAAGAGCTTAGTGAAGAAACAAGTCGTGAGAACAATGTTGCTGTCGAAGCAGATATGGAGTGTATGGACGAAGAGTATGTTGACGTACGTGGGATGAACATTTGGCACTCTAAACACAAGCTACAACAGGCGTTGACGCATTTTGACGAGAACATTGTAGCACTCACACGAGGATATTTCCAGCAGGCAATGAATCAAATTGAACAAGTGGTAAGGAACAGAATCTTCTCTTGCTACGAGATTGTATGTAGCTTTTCGTTCGAGCTTCAGTAATTAGCGCTACACAAGAATTGACATTCTGCTTTGGCAAATCCGGCAAAGCAGGGGGAATAAGCTAGTTTGGAATCTCAGAACGCATGCGCGCGTCGGGATAAACAGAATATTACATGACCGCGCGGGGGAGATACGAGTTTTATCTTCGAGTGTTCAAAAATATTTTACGAGCGAGCTGGGCTGAGATATTTTCAACACGAGAAGATAAAATTCGTATCTCCATGCGGCCATGTCATTTTCTTTTTATCACCTACTTAGTGAGATTCTCTGAATCATCAACGAAGTAGTTTGACAAGTTGTTTCAACGGCGGGGAAAAAATTCATATAGATCACACGTGTGGATATGGAAATCGTGCGTTCTGAATGGCTGTTTTTGATTATTACCACTAGTGATTAATATGGGTGGCTGATACGCTCTATATTTTACCGATCTTCTACGTAAATATCGAACTAAAAATGTGATAAAATGAAATATAAGAAAGGAAAAATAATGAATTCCAATCCCGCTCCATTGTGTTCTACTTTTTAAGTTTCACGAATTTTACATTTTATCCCGACGCGCGCATGTATTTCTGAAACGCCGAACTGGCTTACTAGATATCAAAATGCATAAAAGCCGCGCTAGCAAAAATTGAAACATAAAAACCATATTAACTGAAAACTTTTTAAAATTATGCTTCGCTTTGATTCTGTGGAATAGTGTTTATACTGTAACTGCTGTGTAATAGCTGTACCCTTGTGAGAAATGTTTCCCAATTTCTTGAAGTTTCAAAAACCTAAACCCTGGGAAACTAGCTAACCAGATTTTATTTTCCCCAGTCAATACCTTGAACCTTCTTAGCGCGACCTTGAGAAAAGGAGTAACACGTATTGGAATAACCTAGTAGAAAGAATCTTATGATCGACACTGCAGATGTCTTAATTCTCATCTGCTTCGTTTATTGGAACCATTTCTAAAGTATGTTTTAAAAGTGTAAAAAGACTTGTTCTTACTAACGTAGGTCAACAAAGTTCTCGTGGCTCTAAGAGAAGTAAATCCGTTCTTGTCGTTCCGTCCCATGACCCCTCAGTGCTTCTACGAAGTAAGACCACACAACGAGGTGGATCTTTATCTTGTAATCGACAACATTTCGCCCAATCAATACGCTGTCGAAGAAGATATAACTCAAAAGGGATACGCTCAAGTAAGATTTTTTTCAGCATCATCTGTTGAAGAGATTTCATCCCAAGAAAAAGCACTCAAGAGAGAGTTTTGCACAAAGAGTCAGTCTGGAGATTACTATCTCTCACCTAAAAAGATCTGTAGAAAGCTCGCCTCAAGCGTTGCAAACGCTTCTAAGGAAATCTTGGAAGAAAATGCTACTCAATATGGGAGAAAAGTTACATTTTATGATTGTTCTGACCATGGTGTGTTCACATCGAGTGTTGCTCCTTACTCAGTGAATCTCATTCCAACTCTTCATCTCCCAGGCATCTGGCCAGAGTGCGCCTCGTGGCTTCGACGCTGTAATCGCAAATGGCCTGAAACGAAGGTAAAAAATCAGATTTTGAAAGGGGGAGTTCACCTGGTTGCCGTTCCAGGAGCTGAATTGTGGCAGTTTTCTTTTTGTGATGCTCGAAGACGTCTTATCCATAAAGAGGACTTTGAAGGGAAGGGGCGTTGCTTGAGAATTCTGAAAGTGATTGCTGAAAATGACCTTAGCCGACCAAAGGGACTGTTACCCTCGCATTTGGAGAACATATTTATGTGGGCCAGTAGAAAGTATTGCCTTGCAAAAGACTGGACTGAAACGGAGTTGCCACAGCGTTTCTTGGAAACATTAGCAGCATTGCATAAGTGTCTCACAAATGGTGACTGTCATGACTTCTTCATTCCCTCAGTCAATACGTTTGCTGATCTGAAGAAGGAAACTGCTTGCATCCTAGCTGCCAAGGTGGAAGACCTTATGATTGATCCACACAAATACTTGTGTTGGAATGTGGAAGGTCAATTAACCAGATGATCACAACAGTCAAACTCTTTGAAACTCCGCCTATTGTTATATCAAACTTCGACTATTTAGAAGAGTAAGGGGAATGAACAACACCAACCCTGAGGAGCATTTTAGCTTTTATAGCCCACCCAATAATTTTCCATCATTTTGACTGAATTAAACGTACAACGTGGTACGAAATCGGTAGTAGGTTATAGCCAATATACCCCTTGCAATTTGACAACTACCCTTTGATTTTGTCGGCCATTTTTGAGTAAACAACAAACGTTATTTTTTCAAAGTTTGAATAAGTTGAAATTGATAGACAAGAAGACAGTTTCGCCGAGTCTGAACAAGAAGAAATTTAAAACGCCTGGTTTCAAAGGCAGTGCCAGATGTCGCAAAAAGGTCGAAAAAGTACGCCGCTAACGTATTTGAAGATAAGAAAAAAGCTACGAGTCCGCTTTCGTTAAACAACAGTTTCAATATATCTTAAGTTTGAAACTGATATTTAACATTTCATCCAACTTTAGGCGTGGAAAAGAGAAAACCTTTCGTTGTTCGTTCAAAGAAAAAAATTATTGAGAGGGTTATAAAAAAAATAAACCTCAGGCTCACTGGTATATTGGAGAATAATAATGTTCTTGGCGGATAGATTGTCCTCAAAATGCCTTATTTGCTAACTGTTCATTATCCTCCGATATACCAGGGGTCTGTTTACTAAATGTTTCTCAAATTAGTTTCATAAATGAAACGTTCTGCAACATCTTAAACATACAAACAAGTTTTTGATCCAGCCTTTTCATGGTTGTATTTTTGAGCTTTTTTTACTAAAAATCTTTTTGGAACTGTCATAAAGCGTCACGGCTCCATTTTGACTTGCGGCTGAAACCAGTGAACGGCTGTGGATATGTTTCACATGTGGAAGCTAATTCTTGATCTATAACAAAACGTCGTCACTTTTTAGATTTACAACTTCTTCTCACACGACAAAATGAAACAAAAGTTATATGCGAGAGCTTGCCCAACAACTCTGAGGGCTCAAAAACAGTAAATCGCAGTTTTCCAACTTCTAATTGTAGTTCTTAATAGGCGAAAAGCCATTAGTGGGATACACCGTTGAACCATGTTATTGTTATTGATATTATTGATGTTATTATTATTATTATCATTATTATTATTGTTATTATTATTGTTATCATTATTATCATTGCTATTATTGTTATTGTCATTATTATTTTCATCGATGTTCTTTTGTTAATTAATGCATTTAATGTTAAGAAAACCCCAAAGCCAGGAAAGGACGGGAGCTGTTTTGCTAGGGAAAACCCTTTTCATAACCGACCCACCTTCCAATCGGTGCGAGAAAAATCCTTGATAGTGATACCCCGATAAACGGCATGTCTCTGCGGACCATACATACAGAGTACTCCCTCCCTCTTATCATCCAAGTATGTTTAAACACACTTTTTGTTCATACGCTTGACCCATTGTTTCGCCTTGGCCCATCTTATTCAAATAATATTTACGTACCGGGTAAGCTATCACGTGACCCTTGCGTGATGCAAGCTGAGGCGACAGAACAGTGAAGGTCACGTGATACAGCTGAAACATTGGAGTACGGAAAGCGTCTTAGCAGGACAGTGGAGGAGAGTTGAACTACTTTATTGATTTGACTTCAGTTTCATCAAAAGACAAATGGAGAATACGGTCACACTGATCAACAACGAAGAGAGTTCCCGGAAATTAGATTTATAGATTAATCAAATTTTAAAGTTCGAATAATGCGTTTCCAGCGTTCTGATTGGTTATCAGTTCATATACCGAAGTGACGCGGCATATATAAAAACTGACTGTGTAGAGTTCAAAGCTGAGAATACTTGGTACGTACCCATTTATCTCGACCCTTCAGACTTACATCTTACTACTTTTGTAAAAAAAGAACATCTTAAAGAACTTTAATTGGGTCCCCACTTGGAGGTGGAAATCTCTTACCATATTTGAGTAAAGTCCCCGGAAATACCCTACGCCCAAATAAAAACAGCGAGTTCTTTATTCTTTAACTGAAATGTTAGTGCAGAATTTACAATAGTTCCAAAGTTTACATATCAGCTGACGAACATAATTACAATCCTCCCAAGCTATTAACTTGACAATCAAAGTTAGAGGCATGGATTCAAGACCGGAGCGTTTACCGGTCTCCCAAAAATTAAGAGTGCGTTATGAGCGGTCTTCAAGAGACTAAATGAGCGGTAGTTTTCAAATTTTTTGAATAACGCGAGAAATCTTTGGGAATAAAGACTACTTTTTATAACTTTATTAAGAATCTAAAAGCGATTTCGGTTGTTTAAAATTACCGCCCTTTAAGTCTTTTGAAGACCTTGAGCAGGAGGACGGCCGTAGCAGTGGCTAGCTGCTAAGTATGACAAGAGTTGCGAGTTTTATAGTGTATATAAAATGTTATATCAAGAATCGAAATTGCTAAAGTTAAGTCAGAATAGTCTTTATTCCCGAAGAATAGTTATGGTCTCTAGAGTCATTTAAGAAAATTGAAAACTACCGCTCATGCATTTAGTCTCTTGAAGATCTTGACCGCTCTTATAGCCACTTCGTTTAACTTATGAAACGTCCCAATATACTGCGGATGTCCTAAGTACATAGTGCAGGATTTTTTAGACTATTGTCGCTACAAACGGTTTATGACGAGGATAAGAACGATAGAGAGAAAAATTAGGTGTGTTTAATCAATGAAATTTCCCCTTACAATAGAAAAACTAAGACTATTACACAAACAAAACTATTACACAAACAAAAACTATTACACAAATAAAAACTGTGCATGTCCTTAGTGCAGCGTTTTTTGAACATTCCCTCTGACGAGAATAAGAAAGATAGAGAGAGAAATAAGTGTGTTTAATCTACGAAGTGTCCCAATTAGTAGGACAACACTGTGAATGTCCTTGGTGCAGGTTTTTGTGAACATTCGTCTTTCCAAACTTTTGCTGACGTGGATAAGAACGATAAAGAGCAAAATTAAGAGTGCTTAATCTATGAAATGTCCCCACTACTAGTAGACAAACACTGTTGGTGTCCTTAATGCAGATTTTTTTCCAAACGGTTTCTGACAAGGACAAGAACGATAGAGAGAACAAATAAGCGTCTTTAATCTATGAAATGTCCCCATAAGTAGAACAGAAACACTGTGGATGCCCTTAGTGCAGGTTTTTGTGGATATTCGTCTTTACAAACGGTTTCTGACGGGAGAATGCGATCACTCACAAGGAGAATTCCTATCCAACATATTTTTAAGACCCAAAAAGGATGGAAGGCACAGGTTGATCCTGAAAAACCTTAATCAGTCAATTGAACATAAATACTTTAAAATGGAAAATGCTGAGATCTCAATGAGAAAAAACTGCTTTATGGCCACTGTGCACCAAAGGAAGCATACTATTCTGTACGTATTCGCTAGTCTTACAGCAAGTATCATCGGTTCGCCTGGCAAAATATATATTTTACTAATTCGCCTGTCTGCCGAATGGCCTTGCCAGTGCTCCAAGGGTATTCACAAAGTTACTTAAATATTGGATATATAGATGACACCTATCTATACGGTGATTCATTTCAGGATTGTCAGCAGAATGTGCTATAGACAGTCCAATTATTTAGAAGCCTATACGCTCTACTATTGATGAAGAGAAGTCCTCTTTTACGTAGGAACACCGTCCCTTGGGACCCATCAGTTTTACTTGAATATCTCAGGAAGCTAGATCCATAGGAGGAAATCTCTTTGAAAGACATGACACACAAGCCATCAGCTTTGGTTGCAATCCTTTCAGCCCCAAAGGGCGCAAACTATTCGCCTGTTAGACATTCGCAACATGGAACTTACCACTTCTATCGTTATAATTAGTATTGGTGACATATTAAAACACACCAGACCTGGGAAACATTCATGAATTGGAACTGCCAGCATATCCTCATGACAGGATGGTTTGTATTATTACTGTTATTCAAGAATATTTACAACGTACTAAAACCCTGAGGGGAAACTGTACTCGTTTATTTTTTAGTTTTGTTAGACCTTATCGCCAAATTAGTAAAGAGACTGTTGCTCATTGGATTAAGTCAGAATTAGGAGCTGCAGGCATAGATCTAAGTAGATTTACACCGCAAAGCACTCGGGTTCAGCGGAATCAATACTGCGAGTAGGAAAGAAGTCTCAATTCATTTTATTTGCAAAACTGCAGGATGGTCAACTAGTTCAACATTTGCAAAATTTTACGACGAACCTACTTGTTATTTAGAAGTAGATCGTAGTATTTTGTCTTAAGATTAAAGACCTTACTTTGCTTATGTTGCTGGTTACTCACAAATACAGCTCTAAAACTCTCATGGGATTCCTTAACGGAATGATAACGTAACAGAATTAGAAAGTTAAACGAGACTTACCTGGAAGTTGAAGTTTGACTGGGATTCTGTGAAGTCATCATTAAGTAAAAGGATTCACATGCCCTACCCTATACAATCAAATAGTGATGGACTTATATTAAATCTCTCTCCCATTTTGATGTGAATTTGTCCGCGTACACTCTAAAAATTGAATCTTTAGTTAGTCAGTGCAATGTCATGTGATCCCTTATACTTCATGCTGACTTCACAGAATCCCAGTCAAACTTCAACTTCCAGGTAAGCCTCGTTAACTTTCTAAGTTTACGTTACATTACCTTTTGTGATCAATTAACAAGATAACAGCTAAAAGGTTTGAGACGGTTTCTGGACATATCATACTGATGTGTACATGTTAACTAATCTGATAATTTATGTGAACGTTTATGTAGCTGATGTCTGGCCTAACTTGATCTTATTGGGGGAAGGGGATTGGAGACTTATTTTTGAAATAAGCACAACCAGGCATCTAAGAAAAGTTGCCGTAAAAAATTAATGCTATGATAATCATGTCTGGAAAAGACAAATGAGTAAAAACTGTTTTTTCTACCCCTCCCCCCCTCTCCCCCTGAGATATTTTTCGTAATACCAGTAATTTTATTGTAGTTTACAAAGTCAAAGTATTTTTTGAGGCTTAGCAAAGGTTAGAACAAGGACACATATGAGAACTGAACACACACAATGTAACTACCTTTTCGACACACTCATCCGAAAAAAATCGAGGAGAGTCGATCATCTGGCACAGTACTTCTGCTAAGAAGTTAATTCCCAAAGAACTCATTTTTGGTTCTAATCTCCCAGGGAAAAAAATCTCAGAAAAATTTAATGTGGAACAATATCTTCCCACCATCCTTTCCATAAACACATGTCAAAACATTTTAAAACAGTTTAAAACTGGAGGCTTCTGAAACGACAGCTGCAACATAATAATTTCATTACTTTAAAAACTTCCAAAAGAATATTGTAAAGCAAACTAATGTAACAAATGTTGTAAAGCAAACTGATGTAACAGGCCAGACCAAGTGTTTCAAAATTAAGTCACTGTTAAAATTTGAAGAGAATTCACCATTCTAAATATTTCCATTGCAGAGCAATTAAAGAAAAACTGTCAGGGGAGGGATGCGAAGGGGACTTAAAGAAAAGCTGTTTCAAAAGTAATGATAAGGACTTTTAATTCATCATAAAAATTGAGTTTGTTTTTCGTTTAATACTGCAACTGTTGAAAGACCTTGTTATATTAAATAAAAAAAGCGTAAATTTTGGCTTCAAAAATGGGGTTTGACTTATGTATGGGATTGACTTATACATTTATGAGTAGATGTCCGAATCTATATCAAGCAGAAAAAGTATTTCTTTAAAAGATAAGGAGTTGGGAGTAAAGAACAACAAAATTTGTTTTGACAAACAGTTGTCTAAATTGTTACAACAAACAAAGACACACACCAACTTCTCCTGCACAAGTGTATCCTGCAAAAAATATCATTAAAATCAGTTCGGCAAATTATGTAAACTCCATCAGATTTTCCTCAATAAGCAATGACATGACTATTAGTTGCTGTTATCAGGAGTGGAACTTATGCCGTCTCGCTTTTGGTAAGGAATCATTCTTTTTGAATTCATAGTTTTTCAATTTTAAGTCATTTTTTTTCTAAGGATCATTTCACTGAAGAAACACGTAACTTATTGTTTGTTACTAATTTCAAAACTATATATCTCAATACTTTTTGAAGAAAAGCTTCCTCTTTCATTACCAGTTCATAGATTAGCGCTTATATGGGAATACAAATCCCAGTCTGTCCAAAATTGCGGTAACGAAACGAGGGTTACCACAAACCCGTTTTACGGAAACAAGATGCCAAACAAAGAATTGGAAATTAAAGTGAAAAAACGCTTAGACAGAGTCTACGAGAAACAGTTTTGTGTTTACAATTAATTTTAAAAAGTTTTTATTTTGTCAATATAAACTTGCATGACGTTTTGTTTCTTCGTAAAACCAGTAATGACAGTTATGTGTGATATGGTTTCCAGGCTCTTTATTCCATGCACTCGCATGTCGCGTTAACGTTTGACATGAGCACAGATGGTTTTCTCTTCAGCCATGGCACATGGTGCGTGTCTCAAAAAATTTTAGCAAATGGTTCTTTAAGGATGATTCTAAAATGCAAATTCTGTTCACAAATTGATCAGGAAACCTATGTGAGTGAAGCAAGCCGAAGAGGTATAAAGGGGAAAGTACTGAGCAGCACTCTCAGCTATTCAGATGGCGTAAATTATATCAATCGTGTAAATTTTGCTAAGCATGTCTGCGATACCACTTCCCTTCATTCAGTTGCTTCATTCTCTTGAGAGAGAGACTTGTTGGCCTAATAACAAGGGTGAAGGAAGGGAGAGTGGAACACACTGCGGAAGATTGGGTTCCAAGTTGTCTACGGAAACGAATGGGTGGTAAAGCTGGCATAAACGCGTTTACCTAAATACAGATTTGCGTAAACGAAACTTCGTTAACACGAACATGGTTTTGTGGTAACGAAATTTTGTTATGCCGCATTCAGTTTGGGACAGCCTGAATCCGCGTAATAAACTAGGAAAAATAATTATCTTTATTAAACCAAAACTTTGCAGTGCAAGAAATGTTCAAGATTAATCGATTTTGTGTTCGTGCATAATTAAGATCAAACAGAAATGAACTAAAAAGGATACAGTCTTAGTCATAGGTGGCGTACTTTCTATATTGTAGGTTGGCTGTTGGTTACTATGAGCCATCAAAAATGTCAAATTTCTTGTGAATTTTTGGCTCATTTTTGTCGTGGCCACAGTATTTCACATTTTGCTGTTTGGAAAGTTTAGTACTGTTAACTCCTGAATAAGCATACAGGGCAAAATAGTTGTGTAGGGCAGGCAATATATGAAAAACCTAATAATAGTATGGGACAGAATGATATTATAAAAAAGCTAAACCCTAGCTTTCTTGAGCCTACCGGCCCATTAGGCTGGCGCTTTTCTCCGGGTAGTGTTAAGCGGATGACAGTCTTTGACTCCCCCTGGACCCTGACACTATAATCTATTGCAGGTTAGCCCCCAGCAGAACTGGTACTCACTTATCCAGCTCAGTCGACTTGAACAAAGTCGGGTAAAGTATCGACCTTGTTCAAGGCACAACACAGTGGTCTGACCGGGGGCTCGAACTCGCGATCTTTCTGCCGGCAAGTAATAGTATACGGTGGAAATATCTTAATTAGTCAGTAGTGGTATCGAGTAGAAGAATAATATAGGGTGAAAATATCTTGAAATATAAATAATTTAGTACAGCTTTTAGTATAAAATGGAATGTTCCAAACACAAACTTGACATTTGTTAAGAAAAAATACCTACAGTACTTATATATCAATATCTTACAAAATACTTAATCATATCACTATAGAGAGTAACTTACCCAGATGGATGAAAGTGACAAAATTGCAGATTTTGAATTGCCAGACAGACCCAAATAAGGTTAAAAAAGGGTGGAAACAAGCCAAAAACTAATAATTGTACAGACCCAAATAAGGCCAATAATATTAAGGTGGAAAGTTTGCTCAGAAAAAATTCATGTATGTTTATTCTGGAGTTAAGAGTAAGGCATTTTCGCAATCATGTTAAGTGCATATACCCCACTGTTTTGGCAGGCCACGGGTTTTACAAATGTTATCATGGTTTTCAAAATAAAATTGTTCTTGCCTTTGTACTGTAGCTTATAATGATTTGCAGTGTTTATTTCCCATTGTTTTGTCTTGGCGACAGGATTTGGTGATACTTGTAAGAACTGTGGCCTGCCATTAAACAGTTGGATATATGCACTGCACATGACTGTCAAAATGCCTAATTGCTATCATTGATAATAGTTCACCCAAGGGTTTCTCCTGACAAAATATTAAGAAATAAGATTTTTTGATGTTGGCAGTCGATTCACGAATCTTGCAGTCAGCAGCTCTTAAAAAGGTGGTTAAATTCTCTCCCTATTTACGTAAGAAACCAGCAGAATTTATTATGTAAATTCTATGGTTTACACACCAGTAAGGCCAACCATTGCATCTGATTCCCCAAACCATGCATCAGCATTTCCTATGAACGTGCATATGTATGAGTATAACGATAAACTTGTACAGTATATAGGTAACTGTAACTGGAATGGAGTGAAATTTGTAAAGTTAATGTAAGTTTTTTCAAAATTGGAGTTCAAATCTACATGCGACAATTTTCTTTTTCTGGTTTAGTGTTATGTACAGAAAGAGTAGCAAAAATCAGATTTCCATTAGCAAAATTTAGTTCCGGTTTGTTTACTCAAATGTCAAATTATGTACCGCAAGTGTTTTCGTTCGAATCGATGAGAGTCATATTTTCGACAAAACCTAGGGAGGGGGGGGGTACCCCTAAAATATCACCCTCTCCGATTCCCTCGGGACCGCGTCACAATGAAGCGCCAGGCCACAAGGATCCCTCGACACCACTTTTTAATTGATTCCATGCACTTTGGTTGACGTCCTTAGC
>JAOBAT010068472.1:0-22588 GCA_026413305.1 Hydrozoanthus tunicans | reverse complement strand
TAGTAGTAGTAGTAGTAGTAGTAGTAGTAGTAGTAGTAGTAGTAGTAGTAGTAGTAGTAGTAGTAGTAGTGGTAGTATTAGTGGCA
Source organism: Hydrozoanthus tunicans (assembly GCA_026413305.1). NCBI lineage: Eukaryota > Metazoa > Cnidaria > Anthozoa > Zoantharia > Hydrozoanthidae > Hydrozoanthus > Hydrozoanthus tunicans. Next base: position 22,502 of record JAOBAT010068472.1, on the reverse strand, counting down.
GCGGCAGTTGCAGTAGTAGTAATAGCTTGAGTGGTATTTATCTAAGTATTGGGGGAACGGAAACTTTTTATTAGCTCTATCTATGCAGTACTGTTATAAAAAATACTGTTTACTTTTCAAGAAAAAAAATGTCACGTACACAAAAATTTCCAGCCCAACGCTGACTAACGAATTTGTGGAACAGGAGTATGAGCAAAAATTCGTTTAACCCTTTGGTAGCGCTCATGAGCTTTTAAACAACTGGGCAGGGATACTGGCTTTTCCCCCATTTTTTTCACTTACGAAATTCAGTCGACCATTTCCTCTCGCTACTGGTTTTGCCCGCGCTTTTGCTTTCTGCTCTTCTCTTTGTGCTAACGGGAATGTTGGCTATCCAGGCTTTATAATTAGCAAAGACAGCTAGCTAAGATTTTTCATTTTGAATAATATGTGCGGGATATGTTGTTTACTCTAAAGGTAGTTATACATTAAGGTTTAAAAAAACCGTCACTCTATACTCATTAAGCAGATAAGACATTTACAGCAGAACGTAAGTAACTTTTCATAAATTTCGATGTTGCAGTTGATTGTTACCTCGACGAAATGTAGGTCAAGTATAGATGAAATACATTTCTATGTAACAAAAGCTCAAATGTTATACAGAGTTGTACATCGTGAAATATATGACAAAAGACACGACTTTGTTTTAGTTTCGTTAGAGTGCCCTCTTCAGGGTGTCCCTGCGATGGGGATAAGATCCTATTCCTATTACCAATTACTTGCATTTGATAACTTTAATGACAATTTTGAAACTTATGCAACTTATTCATCAACAATATTCATCACTTTTGATTTATTAAGCGGCCAACTTCAAAGTCAAAGGGCTGCCGCTTATTAGAGTTTTAACTATGCTAAAGATGTTCTTTTTGTCTTTGATGTCTTTCTTTTAGTAATGGACAAAACCACTGTTAAAAGCCATACCTAATTTAAGTTGCTGATATCAATACAATCTCTAGAGTTTCTGCCCAAAGGAAAACATCTCGTTTTCCCTATTAATATCTAATGCAAGAAGTTCGAGGTATGTCTTCATTTTGTCACATTCTCCCTTGTACATATAGGTGCTCTCAACCAACCACGTAACCTTTCGGGTATTGGCGCTGGAATGGTTTTTTCTGGGGCAGGGGTGCCAGCTGTTGGTGGGGCATCTCTCTTAGCAAGTGCCCCCCATGAAATTTTAAGCAGTCTTTCATATTTGAAAGTAAGAGAGTTTAAGGGAAAGAAACGAGAATTAAATGAGTTAATTATCGAAGTTTTTGAGATTAAAGGAGAATTCAACAAATGCATTTGCGTGCTTGATAATGCCTTAATAGCGTTGGAAATGTACCATGAGCTAACGTCAGTTTCGCTTTATTTGTTAATAACGACTAAATATTCTTTGGATAAATGCCTTGTTGTTTTTGTTGCAATTTTATTTGTTCTAAATTTTTTCGTACTCAAATTATGGCAAACGTTTTTATTCATTAAACCTTAACCTTTTTTCTGTCATGAATACATCAAGCGATAGTTTCAGTTTCCACTTTAAAAACACAGCTTTTGACCTTTTTTTCTATTATTTTTTCTAGTCAGGCTAGAAACATTAAAATGAGGCTTGAGATGGTTTTATTTAGATTAACTTACTAGTTTTTGAGTCTTGTACTGAGCAAAAGGGTTAAACGATATTTTCGCTTTAGCGTTTTCTAAAACTTTTCACTAACAGTCTTTTAGTTTGGAAAGTTATCTATTAGTTAAATTTTATTAGACAAGGTTTAACTAGGTTAACTGGAAACAGCTCTTCGTTTTCGGTGCATGCATAACTTTTTTCAATACTTACCCAGCTACTTTAGAAGAAGCTTATAAACTTTTATAATAATTTGAAGGTTAAACTTGCATTGAGGCTTTGAGCTACTATTAGAAATCTAAATGTTCATGATTCCGAGCAAAGATTGCATTGCCCAGCCGACGGCATTATAAATGAATTGATGCTTTTGTTCTATATATTGTTTGACATTAGCCTCGATGTCGATTAAGGCGTATGTTTAAAAAAAAAAATGTGTTGATGATCAGGAGAGCTCAAGGATTGTTATATTATGTGTGTTAACTAAAATACAGAACAAGTAGTGAGTGATAGTATTGATCAAGTTATGTGGACATGTTGCAGAATAAATCTGTTCTATAAACGAGTTCTTTAATTGTAAATCTATTTATAAATCGCTCATATCTAACCTGTGTTGATTAACATGTATTGAAACTGATTTATGTCAGTTTTTTTCTTAATCTTAATACTTACAGATTTATTTATCTATTTTACTATAGTTTCATTTCTATGTTTTAGGGATGTTTAGTTGTTATAGTATTGTTGATAAGATTACAGATGAAGAGCCCCCAAATGTAGGATACACAGTAAAAAAACCACTAATTTTTTGGATATATGTATCTGTTTTAAGATCTTTTTCGTGTTCAAGATACCTTAGACCCGAATTAAAGGATAAAATTCGCCTTTTCCAGCGAAAAAAAGATGTTTTCAAAATTCATTGTATTGTCTAAGTAATTTGAATTCAGCTACTCAACATTTGAATATTTTCACTTCAGTTCGAGACTAAGCTTGAGCCAGTGCATCGACAGTCTCTCTTTATGAGCGGTACCCTTAGTACGACTGAAAAGTTTGGATCAGGCGACAAAATAAACTTTGAACCGATTACAAAGCACTTTTAGAAAGAGATTCACACAAAGCAATCGCAGCTGAGGCAATTATGACGTTTCTAGACTCTAGGAAGAGTTGTTATACAGTGTTTAAACTAATTTTGTAATTATCTTTTGTATAACCAGCATACAATAAAAAATGTTTTACTCAAAACTGTCTTTCATTTAATTTGTAAATTTTATCTAGAGTACATAACTAACTCAAGTAATTACTCTTTCTAAAGCAAAGCTATGTGTACACTACAGCAAAACCGCCGGCCACCAATTTGTGTTTGCTTACCTACAAGAAGCGATAAGAGGGAAACAAATTTGCCTGGAATATTTTGAAACTGCTTATGAATTGAAAAAAAATTATTACTTCAATGGATAGACCTTGCTAAATGAGCAATAGCAGTGAACAAACTTTGTTGAAATCTTTGATGTATATTGAGATAATAACACTTAAGTATTTAACTGATAAGGTCAAGAGTGGTTCTAACAAACTGCATTTTATAAAACTCTGCTGCCAATCCATAACCTTTGGATGTATTTAAGCCAAAATGGGCTACTGATGCATCTCGAGGTAGACAGGCAATCAGGTTTAAATTTGATTCAATTTTTTCAAAAGGTTATGGACTGGTAGCATATTTTTAAAAATGCAAATTTGTCGGCAATGCTTCTATCTCAAGAACCATTGCTACTATCTCAAGAACCATTTATAAAAGATTTTTATACATTTTTTTCACCGATATTCCTCATTTAGCAAGGTCTATCCACCTTTCACTTCATATGCACTTTTTTAACAATTTCTGTAAAACTCTCTTTGAAACAAAGAACAAATCATCATTACAATGCACTGCTACCTTTATCAATCAGTGCTTTTTACTCAGAGGCACTTAAGTAACAACGTAATTTTCCTATTTTCTGATTCTTTGGGGGGTTTATTTTTTCTTCTTTAGCTAGTTAAGACAACAAGCTTTGACAATATGTAATACAATTTACGTCATGTCAATAAAGCAATTTGTTACTGTTACTGTTACTTTAACAAAATACTGTGAACACAGAATGGTAAGAGAACAGCAGAGGGGTTGGTGCAGTAAGATCTCTGTCTCCAATAAAATTCTGAGGTGGTCGAGGACTGAATAATCGGTCGAACTTCTGTCCTGTTAAAGTTCATTCAGCCTTCCATTTCTTTCGAACTTAGTAAAATGAGTACCAGCATACATCAACAACCTAGATGTATAAATACGTTTTAGTTCCACTGAGATTAAACTTATCATTATTAACTGCTTATGAACATATTCACATGAAAAAGTCGCTACATATATTTACAATAAACAAACAACTGGATATTGAATTTTAAGCCATTTGAATGCTTTCCTACGCGCTGTATATTTAACAATTATTCTCAGAAGTCGAGGTGAATATTCTAAAAGCCACTATTCACCGAGACTGAAGAGAATAATTGTTTTAGTATATACGAACAAGGTGATTTCAGGAAAAAATCAATAACTTTTAAGAATTTCGATTTTTTATTTCTCACAGTCCTTTTAATTTATGCACGCGCCAAAACTAGCGACTCGCTTCCATGCCGCTGAACTCGTGTGTGAAAAATTAATTGTAGTAAAAGAGTCTAACAACTTACAGTTCACACGAAAACAACAGCCTAAAGGAAGTTTTTTTAAAGAGTTCCTTGCGAAACAACGTGGAAAGCCGGTGAATGATAATTGCTATAAAGAACCATCACGTCGATCAACAATTGAATCTGACCAAAAATCACTTGAAATGACAGCTCCCGAAATTGTGCCATGTGCTTGCTGGAAAGGCTGTGTTGCAGAAGCGCGACATTTAGATTTTCTTGAACGGAAATTTCCTTAAACTGAATTAGACATGGGACTTGCAGTCGGTTGTTGGATGAAATGTGTCTGTGACTGTAAGGCTTGAGAGTTTTGGCGAATGAGAGACACAATGATAGTGCTTGAAGTTGTCACAAACTGCTCAAAGGTCGATCAGCCGATCGTTCAATGAAAGAAATCATGCCTTCAACTCTTTTGTGGCCTCAAACTGCGAACCTCGAGATAGCGTTTTCTTGCATCCTAACTAGCTGAAGTAATTTTTTGTTTGACTCATTTTTCAAATATCAATTTAAATGGCTCATCTCTTAAGAAGTGGTCAATGGTAGACCTTATCGACACCAAACTCACTTTGCTGTAAAAAACAACCGTCATACATGTTTACGAGCAGACAGGTAAATTTTTCTCAAACACTTTAATATTCGTTTTAAAAGTGTACTCACATCTTGAAATTTTTACTCGAAATTCTATTGTGCAAACCAATATATATAAAGAAACGAAACATAAACATTAATTTGTCGTCGTCATTAAAGAGCACCGTTTGTTTGTTTGAAAAGTTGTCAACATTGTTGTTTTATTTTGAACTGTACATGTTTGAATATTAAAGTGCTTTTTACTTTGAAAACATGCAGTGCATGTTTTGCTGCTTTTTTGTTTTTTTCTGGAATTTCAGCTATCTGTATTTGCAAAATTTCATCGTACGCATACATGTGATAGGTGTTAAAATGGGAATTTTCCGTCGCCATTTTGACACAAACATTATGCTCAATAGCCCGAGATAGCGAACCAATCAAATTTCACCATTTAAGGTTTGTATATACTAGTTAACAATTATTCTCAGAAGTCGAAGTGAATATTCTAAAAGCCACTATTCACCGAGACTGAAAAGAATAATTGTTTTAGTATATACAAACAAGGTGATTTCAAGAAAAATTCAATAACTTTTAAGAATTTCGATTTTTTATTTCTCACAGTCCTTTTAATTTATGCACGCGCCAAAACTAGCGACTCGCTTCCATGCCGCTGAACTCATGCATGAAAATGAATTGTTGCAAAAGATTCAAACAACTTACAGTTCAAACAAAGAACCACAGCCTAAAGGAAGTTTTTTTTTAAAAGAGTTCCTTGCGAAACAACGTGGAAAGCCGGTGAATGACAATTGTTATAAAGAACCATCACGTCGATAAACAACTGAATCTCACCAAAAACCACTTGAAATGACAGCTCCCAAAATTGTGCCATGTGCTTGCTGGAAAGGCTGTGTTGCAGAAGCGCGACATTTAGATTTTCTTGAACGGAAATTTCCTTAAACTGAATTAGACATGGGACTTGCAGTCGGTTGTTGGATGAAATGTGTCTGTGACTGTAAGGCTTGAGAGTTTTGATGAATGAAAGTGACAATAGCGGTGAAGTTGTCACAAACTGCCCAAAGGTCGATCAGCCGATCGTTAATGAAAGAAATCATGCCATCAACTCTTTTGTGGCCTCAAACTGCGAACCTTGAGATAGCGGTTTCTTGCAACTTAACTAGCTGAAGAAATTTGTTGTTTGACTCATTCGCAAATATCAATTCAAATGGCTCATCTCTTAAGAAGTCGTCAATGGTAGACCTTATCGGCACCAAATTCACTTTGCTGTAAAACAGCCGTCATACATGTTTACGAGCAGGCAAATAAAACTTTCTCAAATATTTATTCATTTTGAACAGTTGTACTCACGTCTTGAAATTTTACTCGAAATTCTATTGTGCAAATAAATCTATATAAAGAAGCGAAACATAACCATTGGTTTGCCGCCGTGATTTTAAAGAGCACCATTTGTTTCTTTGAAAAGTTGTCAACATTGTTGTTTTAGTTTGAGTTGTTTGAATATTAAAGTGCTTTTTACTTTGAAAGCATACAGTGCAACATTTTGTTGCTTTTTTGGTATTTTTTTTTTTGGTTTTATCGTATGCACGTGATAGTTGTAAAATGGTTATCAGCTCATATTCAGAGTTCCCCAATTATGGAAACTGACTGTAGTGTTTGCAAAGCCAAAAAATAGATTCTGAATAAAATTTAGCTGTTATTTTTAAGTATGGAAGAGTTTAGACAACTAATTAAATTTGATAAAACAATTATTCCATTCGCGCTTGTTGGATATGAGATGATTTATAGCCAACTCGGCGCTAAGCGCCTCGTCGGCTATTTACCATCTCATATCCAACGCGCGCTCTTGGAATAATTGTTAAATAGCCCGAGATAGCGAACCAACCAAATTTCGCCATTTAGGGTTTGTATATACTAACAACTCATATACATGCTTTTAACCATATATAGAAAACAGCTGTGAAAATTAAAACCAGAACCGCGTTTACGACTTTCTCGCCCGAAAAGAAAATAAAAACAATGGCGGAAAACTCGAGAATTGTTGAGGTATCGTGCGGTGAAATAGCAAAACTCCTTGAAGACTCCGTTCCCAGCAACACTAAACGTGCCAAATAATATGGCATGAAACAGTATTACGGTGAGTACTGCTACAAACTGAAATTTCAAAGCGTTTAATTAAACACATTTTGAACAGCAATGACAATGCTGTCTCTCCAAAATACAAACCATCGCTCGACCAAACTCGCCCTGATATTTTCCCGGGCAAAAACCAGCACGATTACATACAAGAACTCTTTCTTAAAGATGGACTATTTTGTATTACCAGAGGGATATCATTTAATACTTTTGCAGTTGAATACTTGATGTCAAATTTACCATAACTTGTGTTTGTCTTACGGATATAGAGTTTTTTTGTTAGCTTTGGAGAACGCTCTGTTATCAAGAGACACCAATACCAAGGTTCAACAAGGTTCAGCCTTTCTTGGGTGGTTTCTTCTAGTTTGCTTTATTCTTCTTGCTTATTAGTTTCTCTACTTCTCTACTAGTCAAAAGTTAACGCAATTTTTCTACAACAGAATTATAATTAGTCCACAGTTCAAAATCTTAAAACTACAGTTAATCCTAAACTAAAAGGCGATTTAAGCTTTATTTGAATAGTTACTTAGATTCTATACAATTATCTGTCCGTTAAGATTCCTAAAAGCATTCTATACTAAGTTTTATATAAACTGCAGAATAACTAGGCTACGGCCCATTAAAGTTTATGAAAGGTAGAACACAGAAAGTAACATTTTTGATTACTAAGCAGAGAGTCATTTCTTTAATTGAGCTAAACTACTTCGGCTGAGTTGTTTGCAAAGCTAGCTAGTTTCCTTTATTTCTTTGCAAAGAGACTAAATTTAAGACGATTTCAAAACTTTACTTAAAGTTAGTCTAAAAACTAGGTTTTCTCATGGTATTAGGGCTTCAAGGTCTTTCCCTTAAGAGCTCGAATCGAGCTATTATTATTTTCGAGTAACCAAGCTGTCACAAACATGGGATTTATTTCAAAAACTAAAAGCATTTATTTTTGTGCCGTCAACAATATCTATGACTTACTGGTTAATGTAATCATCAAACACTCTTTCAGGTAAGAACTAAGTATTGTTTGCACATATGTACATAAACTCCCTTTCTTGCATTCAAGTGATTTAATGCATGAATTGTCGATCATTATATGCAAGGTTTGCTTGGGGTTCTATCATCTGTAAATAGTTCTAATAACTAAATTGACTCCCTTTTTTCTCTTTCTCGGTGAAAATTTCATCTCGCTGTTTAAAATTTACAATATCTTTGGAAAGTAAAGTTTCCTCTTTAAAATAATCAGTAAAGAAGTAAGCGTACTAAAATGTTGACATTTTCAATTTGGCAAGAAGATAACATTGGGGTTGAACGAGTGGAAGCTACGTATTCCCGGATTGCCTGGGGCTAGCTTGCATGCTATCGCCAAAGTGCAACGGAAAGGAAATTGCTGCGTTCGAAAATATTATTGAATGGACGGTAAGTTTGATCGCTTTGCAAATTGCTAGCGCTTATGCACAGCATTGCTTTTTTGTGATTTTGGTATTGAATTTCTTTGTAGCTTAAATGAAAGAAGACTTTTTTTTATCTCGACAAACCCGTAAGCAATAAGAACACTTTCGGCCTGGCACTGTAATGCCAGTTTGGTTTGTATTTTTTTAGATGTTTGAGTTTCTGTGACACTTTCTAACTCAGTTTGTTGATCGATCAGTTTGCATTTCTGCAAACCGTCTCTTCATTTTAAAGTTCAAGTACTATTTAAATTGGGTTCTTTCAAAAAGAATCATAACAGATTTGAGAAAGTTTTTTAACCGCTAGCGCTAGTTACTCATTTAGCAAGGTCTATCCACTGAATGATAAAATGTTTCACTTCCTATACATTTTTTTTTTCACAACACTAAACAGTGCTCGTTGTGAATTAAGGTTTACAGCAGTTGTAGCTCAAGAACCTTTGCATTGACATATCGCTCGCTTTCATCAATCTGTTTTAGTAGATCCTCCATCAGTTCCATTCGGATATCAAGTTTACGTCTGTAATGACGAGATAAAACAAACATTGTAAAGCCAATGGAACTTGGTATAAACCATTTGTATTCATGCTCCCATGCACCATACAAAAACGCTGCCGCTCCGCAAATTCCGTAGCCAATCTGACGAAACATGAAGTCAGCTTGGAGTCTTGAAATTTGTTGCTGTTCACCCTCCAACGCTTGCATCCAATGGCGTAAGGCAGTTTTGAACATCTTACATTTGTTCTCAAGCTGTTGAACATTCTTTTGAATATATTCAACAGAGGAAAGATTTTGCTCAATATCTATTGTCAGGGTTTCCAGTTTTCGATCGTAGCTCTCTATGTTGAGGCAACGAGCATTTGTTTCTTTCACCAAATCACGCAAAATGTAAAACTCATAAAGCACAAACACTGTGGTTGCCAGACATGCAATTCTACTAATGTCGCTTGCCACCTGATCTCTACTTGCTTGTTCGCAGTATTTCTTTACTTCGGCTATCACTTTCTCAAACAGGGTTTTGAAGTGAGCTACAATAAACGGATACTTCTCCTTTAACTCATTAAGTGTATCTAATAGCTTTTTACAATAAATTCCATTGTTGGACGTCGTTGTTTCCGTTTCTGTAGAAATAGACAAGAATTTAAATCAATAACCACAAATCTTATAAAAATAAAAGCTTCGATAAAAGCAATGATAAACATTTGAAACAAAATATAACTGGAAAAGTAGTAATTTTGATACGTTGTTGACATGGAAAAAAGTAAGTGGCTTTATGGGCCGGGGCTGGTTAAAAAAGGGCCGTGACCGGAGGAGAATTTGCTTTGGTGGTATATTTCATAATTACGCATTTTTCTGTAGACCTGTGACCGTTTTCAGGCTTAAAATTGTCACGTCAACTTTGTTTCGTTGTGGGGCTAACGCTAGACACGGTGGCACCTTTAAAGAAACTTCCTATACAATGACGATTGCAGACTTAGTCAAAACAGCGGGGTACTCCCCCCAAAAAATATAACAAGGGGTGTGTGGCCCGCTTCCTTAAACCCTTACCTTTAGTTGTTTATGACCAAACTCTGCGGTTTTCCCTACGCTGTTTAAGACCAGAGTGGGATGAAAACTAGATATATGTGGCTTCTTTTAAAAAACGAATTCAAGACTGGAATACATAATCCGATACCCAATACTACTCTTTAGCTTGATCTTAAATCTGTACGCTAATTCAGGCTTAACGACTCAAGGGCAAACTGTTTCCTCTGTGTTAGCCCCCCTTCGATTCCCTCTAGGGAATGGGGTTGCCTCTTCGCCATCGCACGCTTCTTGAAGTAAGGCCGCTTTCCATTTGACCTGTCTGGCAGGCCGAAAAGAACTGGTTCTTGCCGGTTTATGAGGAAAGGTCCAGGGCCAATCAGAAAAAAGCTGTTAAACTGAGACATTTTACAAATCCTACTAGCACGCAGCAAATTTTGAGAACATTCGCGCGTTCATTTTCCCCACCACAACTCTCCAAATTCCCGTGCTTTTCCTGACCGGAGCAAGAGAACTGTACGGCGCTGATCCATGGGCAAAGGCATTCTGGTCAGAACCAGTACTGAGAACTCGTGAAAGCGACTTAAGATAAAGTGATGCTAAAGCCTTGGAAATGACTATTGTTAGCATCAAAAGAAACAGCTCGCGTTAGTTAATTTACCAATCGGTCGTTTTCTTTGTTGATCAGAAACGTAGGTGTCAAAATCATGTACGGAGGGTGTTATATTATTTTAAGTCGCATACGTTTCGATGTCCATCAATATTTGCCACAGAAATATACATCTACAACAAGAACCTTTTCCAAAAACTTACAAAAAACAGCTTTTTTTCCCCAAGGGTGTGAAATGTAACAATGATCGATTTAATCATGAATGAGTTATTTGGCAAGTCCTACAATGGGTTTCGGAAAATTATTTTTCACCTTTACACTTTTAAAGCAGCATTTGGTGTATTGAGGAAATGGAAAAGAAATAGTTAAATCTAGGTTTTTATACTTCTTATATCAAAAAAAAATTATGCTTTTCTAGACGATTGCATACCATCTTAGAACATGTAATTCTTAATAGGCAAGAGAATCTTCTTATTTCTTCAAAAGTCGGGAAAATAAAAGCGACATTGAAAAAGCATCTGGATCAATTTATGTTATCATAATGACCTAGGTCACCATTAGTTTTTATAGAGTTTTGGCAGAAACTGTTTTGTAGTTTGTTTCAACCAAAGGAAGGGTTTACTTTGACGTATTATGCCGCAACAGCAGAGTTAAAGATATGTTTCCATAACTTGCTTACCATTGTTTCGTTCCGGCGAGTTATTACTTTGTGGCATGTTTTGTAACTTAACAAACTAACTTCTTGATCGGTAGTTTCATATACTCAGATGTCCTTTGAACTGATAATGAGAAACTTAAAAATAATATATATATATAATTTTTTTTTCTCGTTGCATACCAACGAACAAAACTATACAAACGTGATGTTCTTTGACCAATCAGAGAAACCTTTGAAAATAATTTTTTTCGTTTTCTGTATTTACGATGTATCTTGGTGTGCAGTATGAATAGCCTTTGTACCATGGGTCCTTAGAGTACTAGCAAAGTTTAAGCAAGAACTCCACAAAAACATTGTGTTTTGATACTTCTCAGTCGGACAAAGTATAGCCATACATCTTGCAATTTTTGAATATATTTATCGAAGCATATCTTTTAAAGGTTTCTTCATCTTTTTAAGTTATTTTCTTAATACTTCTACTTTTATTTTTGGTAAACAACGAACAAAACTGATGCAACGATGATGTTCTTAGACCAACCGTTCAAGCTAGTGTTTTATGTTTGGTTTCTGTATCCCACTTCTGTATTTTCGAAATGTCTTGCTGTGCGATGTGAATGGCCTTTAATTGTAGTATGGGTCCTAAGGGTCCCGTTTGTTCCAGCTAAGAATATGTTTTGACATCACTCAGTTGGACAACTAGTACAACCATGCTTAGAGCTTGCAATTTTTGAATATGGAAGCATATCTTTTAAGGATTCCTTCGTCTTTTTAAAGTTTTTTAAATCTTTTTCTATTTTTATTTTTGTTTAACCACAAACAAAGCTGATGCAAAGCTGATGTTTTTAGACCAACCATTTAAGTGTTTTTTGTTTGGTTTGAGTATTTTCGATATCTCTTGGTGTGCGATGTGAATAGTCTTTAATTGTAGCATGGGTCCTAAGGGTCCCATCTGTTTCAGTATCAAAGTTTTGAAGAGCTTCAACTAAACAATCTGTTTTGATTCAACCCAGTCGGACAAATTTTAACCGTGCACAGTTGTTGTAATTTTTGAATATGGAATCATATACCTTTTAAAACTTTTTTCAGTTTTGTTTTTTAAAAAAATGTTTTTTTACCCATTTCTACTTTTATTTTTGTTGCTCAGAGCCATAAATTTTTAACCTTTGTTTCGTTTCAATTAGTAAATTCTCACAGCCTTTCAACAGTAAATATCCTCGTTAGTATTGTTTCAAAGAACTATTATTATATCACTTTGCTTATTGTTTTTATTGACGTGGACTGCCCACCGTTGGGTTTGTCTCTGAGCAAATTGACTTCCACGGTAATTTGCGAATCACTATAACAAATGAGTTTAGCGTATACTAGCAACAGCATAGACAAAAGATCTGTTTGCGTAACTTATTTACTGTTTCTTATGTTTTCTCGAGTTTGTTTTTGCAGCTAAGAAAAATGAAGAGATCCGGAACTCGTATATCCGGATTTCCTTTGAACTGGTAAAGAGAAAAATAAGGATATCTTTTTGTTCGCTTCACACTAACGAACAAAACTGATGCAAATCTAATGTTCTTAGACAAACCAGAGCAAACTTTAATTTCGGTGGTTTTTTGTTTGGTTTCTGTATTTTCGATTTATCTTGCTGTGCGATGTGAATGGTCTTTAATTGTACTATGGCTCCTAAGATTCCCGTGTGTTCCAGCAAAAAAGTTCTGAAGAAGAGCCTTCAATTAAGAATGTGTTTTGATACCACTCAGTTGGACAACAGGAATAACCATGCATAGATCTTGCAATTTTTGAATATGGAATCATATACCTTTTAAAAAAAATTCTTCAGTTTCTTTTTAAAGTGTATTTTTAAAAAGTGTTATTTACCTATTTCTACTTTGTTTTGTGTCTCTGTCATAAATTTTTAACCTTTGTTTCGTTGCAATTATTATATTCTCAATGCTTTTCAACAACAAATTTCTTTATTAGTATTGTTTCAAACGATTGTTTTTTGTTCTTGTTTATTAATCTCTTTATTAACGTGGACAACCAACCGTCACCTTTGTCTCTGAGAAAATCGACTTCCACGGTCAATTGCAAGTCACTATAACAACAAATGAGTTTAGCTTATACTAGTAATAGCAATGATAGTATATTTGCTTGCATAACTTGTTTACCGTTTCTTATCCTGTCGGGTTCGTATTTTACAGCTTAGGAAAATGAAGAGATTAGTAATTCTATATAAACCGATGTCCTTTGAACTGATAAAGAAAAATTTAAGAATATATTTTTGTTCGTTGCACACCAACGAACAAAGCTGAAGCAAACGTGATGTTTTTAAATTTACCAGAGCAATTCTTGATTTTAGCCTTAGGTTCTTTTGTTTGGTTTCTGTATCTTCGATATATCTTGGTGTGCGGTGTGAATAGTCTTTGCAGCATGGTCCTAAGCATCCGCCAACAACAAAATTTTAGTAAGAGCTCCACGAAAACAAGTGTCTTAACGCGGCTCAATCAGTGAAATCATACACAAAATATAACCATGGATCTTGCAATAGTTGAACGTAGAAACCTTTGCATACCTAGTTTTATATGTTTTAAGTGTTTTATTGTTACGTTTTCTGTTATAAATTTTTAACCATTGTTTTCCTTGAATTATAGTTCACGCAGGCTTTCGCCAACAAAAACCTTTATATCATTATTGTTTTTGTTTTTCGTGTTTAAATCTTTAATGTATTGACTTTGTCTCTTAGAAAAACAAGTTCCAGGAAAAATTGCGAACCGTTAAATAACGTATGTTACTTAAATCAACTTCATTCTGCCCACATATCAACGGCTCATGCTAGGCTTGCAGGTAAAATTGAAAAAGCGATAATCGAAGAACCTCTTTTCTGACACAACTGTACAAAATTAAAAAGAGAAATAACGGATTCTGGTTCCTAACGAGAAACGAAATTTCTACAATATGCAAGAACAAGGTAAAGTTTTTAACTATTTCAATTCGTTGCCGAATTAATTTTTAAAGCTTAATGAAGATCGTGCGAAATTTTCTGTAAACAATAATATTTGCTAAATTGCTAAAGCTTCAACTTAAAGCTCTTTGACTTAGAAAGCCAGGCAAGTGTGGTTCTGCTCGTTTGGTGTATAAAAATCAATATCATACTGCACAAGCTTACTACGATTTGCACCAATTAATTAATGACTATAAGAACGCGATCAAAATCACTTTCTTTTTTAAATAAAGGTTAACAGACGTGTTTTGTTGAGATTGGCCGGAGACAGATTTTAAGACTACAAAGCAGAAATCATTTATGGAATATTGTTGTCTGCCCGAGCTCTGTTTCGTGCACTTATCATTTAGAAATAAAGAGAAAACCCTGCGCGTCAGTCTTATCCTAAAAAAAGGTTTTACTGATTGTGATGGCATAAATGTTTTTAATGTCAAAACTAAGGAAATTTCAACATAAATTTACATTTTTAAAGAAAACTTATAGGTCGAAATGACAGTAACTCTCCTCAAAATTTTGTCGTGTATACGTATATGTTTTTGTGAATACAACTTATAGAGTCAAATGAGGCCTTACACCTGGGACGGGGTATTATTGATCCAAGTTTCGCTGATCTACAGCATCAATAAAGAACCCCATAAACACAGTGGAAAGAGAAAAAATCTAACCAACTGAACTGCGGGGCTAGCTGGGAGTTTGGTCGTGGGATTTTGATTAAGGACCTACGGTATAGCTCGGCCAGTGCCTAGCTATATAGAAATAACCATAGAGTGTTTTCCTATGTTAAATGTCTTGTTTTTTTCGTTAAAAATCAAGTAGTTTTGCCAAGTTACATCAAAGATTGCTCGAGGTGTTTACTTTTCTTTTGTAATTCTGATTCTTGAAGGAAATAACAAAAATTTCTGTCATCTTCGCCTTTTTCTTGTTCTTATTTCTCAAACTTTTTCTTCTTATCCTTCTTCTTCGTCTTCTTCTCCTTCTTCCCTCTCCTCCTGCTTTTTTTCTTGTTCTTGTTCTTCTTCTTCTTCTTCTTCTTTCTCTTCTTCTTCTTCCATTCTTTTCCTCTAGCTTCTATTTTTCCTTCCCTTTTCTTCTTCTTCTTTTTCTCTTTTTATTTCTTATTTTACATTTCTCTTTTTATCTTCTTCTTCTTCTTTTTCTTCTATTTCTTCTTCTTCTTCATTTTCTGCTTCTCTTTCCTCTTCTTCTTTTTCTTCTTCTTCTTCTTCTTCTATTTCTTCTTCTACTTTTTCTTCTTCTTCTTCTTTTTCTTCTTTTCCTTCTTCTTTTTCTCTTTTTATTTCTTCCATTCTGCTTTTGACTCAACTAACAAGTAACCAGCTTTTTTTTTTGAAACAGTTTGTAATAACTCAAGGTAAAAGAAAAAAGTATTGATTATCAGTACTACCCCTATCCTTATTACAATTATTGTCATTGTTGAAATTTACTGATATAAGTCTTATATGTATAATAATTAATACTATTGTTTATATTACTATTTCTTCTGTTCTCAATGTTATTATGATTTGAAAGCCAAGGAAAACGTTTTATAAGTTTTGATCTGAGCCAATGAAATCCCGGAAAACAAAAAAGCAGCCAATCAGAGTCTTTGTTATGTGTATCCACCAACGAGGCGAAATGCAGCTGTCACTAAACGTCATAGCTTTTTAACTCTTTCCTTGCCTCAATTCAGTTGTTTAGTTTTATCATCTTTTTTGATAATTGTGAGGCAAATAAATAAAGGCCTCAACAAAGAATATTTAAAAATCGAAGAGCTTTAAAACTTGATTGGTCGAAGCTACGCACGAGTCCGTGAGGACATTGATAGTAGGAGAAGATGTACAATTAACTTTGTGGTTTTCCAAGTTTGAAAGTAACTTGACTTAAACAATTCCTCTGATAGCTGTTAGGACTTGGCCTGCAACTTTGTCAAATTCTGCTATCCTCAGAAACTGTGTAAACAATTTTTGAATTGGACACTGTGTTGTCGTATTTCATATACTTATTGTTGTTGTTGTCAATTTATTGCATATCTTCTTGCTGTTATTGTTTATCGTACTATAACTATTCAAAACAACTGCATCTGTAAATGTTAACTGTAAATACAACTCTTGTTTTGCAGAGAGGCGTTTGAAACGCCAAGTTTCGCAGCTATTTGAGTTGATTGAAAAAGAGCACCCTCAAGTCTTAGAACGTGTCAAACTGTTCGACTCAACAGTAATGCGCCGTGTTGAAGAATATCTTGCAGAGGCAAATAATGCCGAAAATGAACAAACACAGAAAGACATTTCCCAAGCAGCATGCCTTGCAGCGTTATTGCCTTTGCTTTGTATGTTTTGCTATGTTTATAGCCTGGTGCTAGAAACAAGGATGTACTTTGTTAACATGGAAAACTATTTGAGTAAACTTCAACGCATGTTCAAGGAAACTATAGAGCCAACTCTTGATCGTACCGAAAAGATAATTGAGGAATCAGAAGGATTAATGTCAGAACAAGTGATCAGCGATCTACAGAATCAGTTTAAGAATGTCAGCATTGAGCTTGCGAACGTACTCGAGGAAATGGAGTTTGAAGAACTAAAAGTGATGAATTCCCAAACCGACGCCATGTTTGCTGGGATCGGCTCTGCACTTGCTGGATCGATAGCAGTTACGGCAGCTTTTATTAACCTTCCCAAAAGTCCTTATTCGGTTGTTGGGTATCTCGCAGCCATTTTCCTCAGTGCTGGAGCAGTAACTTCGTTCTACGTGACTTATGAAAAGTTAAAGATTCAACAAGAACAATTGAAAAGATTTCTTCAAAGGATTGAACAGTACCAAGATAAAATAGCCCGGAGTCTTACAGATATCGAAAATGCCCCGATAGTGTTTACACTAGATCGATCAAATAGTCTTTTAAGAAGCCTTACCCGTTGGGCCGGCTAAAAAAGGCAAGCTACAAGCCCCGTGTTGATTCATTATCATTATTGGGTCGTTTTAGTTCTGGGTTCTACCTTTTTTCAAATGTTATACTTTGTATATTGGAGCACAGCGTTATAAAGCAAATGGTGTTGGTACGGGGGTAAAGTGAAGGGCCCTACAATAATATCTTGAGTGAAATTATATAGAAACTGAAGTCGGTAAGTTGTTTGAAGCTGGTCAGTAATTGGAAGGATTTTCGGCCGTACAGTCTTCTTGACCAGTCTGAAATAAAACTACTTTTGTTAAGTCTTCGTCGATATCACCAACTCAAACTTGATAACACTGTGCGTATAACTAACGTCAAGCAATTTATTTAGATTATTTTTTCCACAGTTGCAATTTCCAGCGCGCCACCATCTCAAAATGTGACATGTTACTCTTCAGTGCAACACACCTTCTCATTCATTACTATTATGTTTAACGAGAACGGAGACTGGTACTGCAACCGTAGAACGTCATGCGTTTTTCAAAAATTTCAAAATGGCGTCGCGCGGGAAATTCAAATCGTGGAAATAATAAATTTAAGTTGCTTGGCATGAGCAATACACACAGAGTTATCAAGTTTAAGTTGCAGGTATGGACAAGTTTTATTTGAGATCAGAAAGTTGTACAGCCGAGGAATGCAACCGTGACACGTCACACGCATTTCAACAAATTCAAAATGGCGTCGCGCAGGAAAATTCAAACCGTGGAAATTAATTAATCTAAGTTGCTGGGCGTGATTCATACGCACAGAATTATCAAGTTTGATTTGCGGATAAACAGCAGTTTTGTTAGAGATCAAGCACGTTTTATAACTATAACCCTAGCGGCGTTCTTTAAACTAAACGCGAAATAGCCAAATACAAATACAGAAGAAGTCAACCGGATCCAGAAACGGATGCACACTATTACAAGTAAAGAAATTAATACATTAAATAAAGACTAGTAATTTAACGGAAAACTTCTTCGGAAAAATATGTTGTTATGCCTCGAGCAGGAATCGAACCCACGTCCCTCGGTTTCATGTCCGAATGTGATACCACTACACCATCAAGACAACCCTGCTGTTTTTAACGCAAGTCACTCAGCAATCATTAGTTCATTGTATTTCACGTTTTGCACATTTTTTCGCAAAAGAGAATCAATTTGAAAAATTAGTTGAGCTTTTAAAATCACCACATTCATGCGAAATGGTTTGTACGTTTACTTTTCTTGTTCAACGGTTAACTTAAAGTATTTGCAACCACCACGAAGGATACCAGTTGAAGGTAATTGTAATGTAATTTTCTTCTGTTTAGGACGTCGATCCAAAAAAAAAGGCATAAAAGTTTCTGAACTTGGTTTGCATTGCGACTGAGGTCATCGTTAAAAACGTCCATTCAATTAGTGTCTAGAGAACAGAATTTTCACGTAAAAGTTCAGGCACTTATATTATTTGTTGTATATAGCTTGCATATACTTCTGAGATGAGCAAAAACGGTAGCGTTCCAGTAGAAAGATCCTCGAAGAATACGACTGTCTCCTTGCTAAAATAAAAAAAAAGGTATAGAAAGGAAGACGAAAAAACTCACTGGTACAAGTGGTTTAGAATAAAACTATGTTTTGGCTCAATCAGCCATATACCATAAAACGTTAAAAATATACTATCTGTACTGGCTAGACAAATTCTAAATTGAAAAAGAAAATTCTAAGAAGGAGTTAGAACGTAACGCATACTTTTTATTGCAAATTTTTTTCAAGGGTTGTACAAATTCACCATACTGAATATTCTTTATAAACAACAGGAAACTGTTTGTTGTAAGAGTACTTGAGGCAGGTTTGATAACACATTTGTCTTGTAAGAACGAATACTCGTTATGACGAAGCCCCGTTTGTTCCTGATAAGGATATATACATGTGAGGTAAGCATTCTCGACTTTCATTAAGTGAACGTGCTTTACATGGTATGCACGCTGTATTCTTTAAATTCCATTTAAGCATCGCATTTTCATACAGGTACTACGTGCTTAAAGCGTTTGCAGCCACTATTTAATGGCATTTATATTAAAGGTGACATTTTTATACATTTGATTATTATAAAAGCTAACTTCAATCCGCTTTCTTTGTTTCTATTATGCGGTTCTTCTTTTCTTTTCTATCACAACATCCAACGACGCTGCGAAGCTGAACTGTACCGTCAGGCTACATAGAGAATAAGTAGATTTTAGCCCTTGTTCAAGGATGATTCGAGAAGCTATAGTGTACGTAAAGCACCGGAATCATCGATATCTTGTGAGCTGAACAAGAAAAATTAGATACTATAGTGTGCACTCTTTTTTAATAAGAATATACTTTAGGAGAATATCGAGGCTGAAAATCGCGGAACTTAAGAATAATCTAATTAAGAATAATGCTGAGGGTGAGATTTTGTTAACATAATTTCGTGCAACATGTAGACTCAGGAAGGCAACGCCATGCTGGCAGACATATTCTATTGACCTGTATTCTAAGAATATTTTAAGAATATTTTCAGCATGAAAACGCCAAAAAATTAGGAATCTTGAGCCTGAGCCGCTCTGAAAACACTATTCTTAAAGACTGTACATGTATACAGTCTTTTTTGATAAAGATAAATTGCTTTTCAGACCGAGGCTGGGTGTTCTTAGTTTTTGGCCGATTTGGGGAAAGAAGTTTTTTCCTGCAATTTTTACAGAACTGTTTGCTGAACTGCCATTGCTATGGCATTGATTGGTTATGAATTTCTATTGGCATGCATTGCAGTATTCTTATATGGATGATTTTGTTTTCTTGCTTGTTTTTGCTAGTATGGCCATTTCAGGAATTATAGAGTGCAGTTGCAATACATGTAACCAGTAATGTGATTTATCAAACATGAAAAACTAAATTGTTAACTAACACCGTTTCCGCAGCAATGATACATGTTTACTTGTATGAGAACAATTATTGAATTAAAGTGAACTGCCAACAGTTTCCTGACCATGTGGTGTTAACTTAAAGAAGTAGTATTAGATCGTATGGTGAGGTGGATAACAGTAAGGAAGTTATCTTGTAAGAACTGCGGGTATAACTAAATTTAAGTTTTTTTTCTAGTCCCTTTGGACTAGAAAAAAAAATAGTAATTGTAGCAATTTATACACTTTTTGTTTATATTGAAGTTTTAGATTTTCCTTAGGCAACACTCGGAGAGTGAGTAATTTCTTTCCCCGACAGTCAGGAATTAGTGACCATGCACGGAAATACTTTGAAGCACCAGCCCGTAAAGAAGTCAATTAGACTATCTAGAATTCATTTTGTACAGCAACAAAAAGTCACAAAAAACTGTGATTAAAACATCGGCAGCGGCACGAACACTTCTACCGTTTCGTGCTTAAAAAATTTTTTTATAAAAAAGTGAGCTTTTTAGACGAACCGACGAAAGAGTTTAACGACTTGTCGGCAAAGATTTTCAAATATGTCAGGAAGTTAAAAAATGGCAATGATTACGAACTTTGAGTTGATTCAAGCTAGGTATCCAAAAAGTTTCGCATCGGAAAGGAAACAAAATGTTTTTCAAAGACGGTGCAATTTGTTTTTACTCGTAAATCTCTTAAAACCAAGTGAAAATACATAGTTATCCAAGGGCAACGGGTTCATGCGTAACTGATAAGTTTGGCTGAACAAGAAGTTTCAGATGTGAAGAAGCAAGCTTTCGCACTCACCAATCGCCTCGTATCGTGGTTTATTATATTCTTGTAACACGAAATAAAGGCGTAAGGTGCTCTTGGGAGCCGACGTTTCTTTGATAAGACACACTCTAAACCGCAGAAAGGGACAGGTGCTCCTTAAAATACTTCAGACCCCAAACGAGAATATCCAAATTAATGAGGAAAGAAAACACCAGTTAAAGTTTGGCCGGAAAAAACCCATAAAAGTTATGGGTTTTGATACAATTTTTTTCACAGCTGTTTCTAATTAATAAGGTCTATTTACTGAGATATCAAATTATTTCACACATGTCATATGCTCTTTGAAAAGAGAGCTCTACGTTTGACTCCTTGCAACTGTACAACTCATTTTAATATGAGTGGGGCAAAAAAAAAAAAATGCGTCCATTTCGTTTGGTTTGTTTTATCATTTCTATCTCCCGTGAATTGAGCCTGGGTACAAGTTACAACAAAGAATACGACACTCATAGTGGTCAGCGGAGACAATAAAGATCCAAAAATAATCAGTTATGTTTTCTACACAGAAAACAAGAAAGCACGTTCTTGATGCTTTGCCTGACCAAATAACTGACATTCTGGAAACAGCAAAGTATGAACTTCTCACCCGAGATTTCAGTGGCTGTGTAAATTCGTGCATAAGAGGATTCAAGATTATGAAAAATGCTTCTCGACGGCACAGTGAGACCAGAAGGTATTCGTAAATATTTCAGAAACAGTTAA
Source organism: Hydrozoanthus tunicans (assembly GCA_026413305.1). Lineage (NCBI taxonomy): Eukaryota > Metazoa > Cnidaria > Anthozoa > Zoantharia > Hydrozoanthidae > Hydrozoanthus > Hydrozoanthus tunicans. The sequence goes on along the minus strand of JAOBAT010068472.1, from coordinate 864 downwards.
ATTGCTTTAGATGGCACTTTCACCGTTTTGGATAACTTTTATGCTTGGAAAAGCACTTTGATGCAACCAGTAAACATATTATCATTTAATTAGTTCAATGCTGATTGACGCGTATTGGTCTCGAAGGAGTATTAATTAACATTTAAGTACTCAACTGATAGGTATAATTAACAAAGACATAATCCCGATCATGCTGATGTATCTTTACATACAATTTTTATTCTTTGCAATCAACAAAATACCTTTTAAGGGTATTAACACTTATTTTAAAGAGTTTTTGAAGATTTCCCGTTTTACAATTGATATGTCTGAAACATGAAAGGCCCAGTTTCCAGTTTTTAATTTAGGAGCTGTACCCCACTAGGGGGGTCAGCAAAAAACTAAAGAAACTTAAAAAAAATGTTTATTATAATTATAGAAATTAGATGGTGGTAGTTTGGGAAGTAGGCGGTGTAATTCGCGGTGGTTTGAGAAGTAGGCGGCGAAATTCACCGTTTTCAGGCTTCTGTTGAAACCCCTGAGTTTCTATCATTAATTTCTTAGCATGTTGCTGCACACACATGGTACATATCTATCACACAACTCATTTGACATTGAAATCTTGTATTTTATGAGAATTACTACAATTCAGTTGACCATTTACAAAACAATCAACACTTTTCAAAAACTGGAACAGATAAACCAATCAAGTGATACTTGTAAGTTGCCTTATGTTTTAATAGCTCACTATCGTCTTTATGTTTGGATTGACAGGGGGTGCTTATTAGAGGGGGGTGGGGGGGTAGGGGGCTTATAATGCCGGCGCTTATCTCCTGTTTCTGTTGTGTTAAGCAGATGAGAGTCTTTGACTCCCCTTGGACAGGA